>CAOLHI010002452.1:0-255261 GCA_948474755.1 Ctenosaura bakeri | reverse complement strand
TTAAGTCACGAAGAACGATTCCTAAGGGTCTGGGAGATGAACTCACGGCAAAGTGGGCAAAAACTGGTGTTGCGGGTCTTGCCCAAACAAAAGAGACACTCCGAGTGTTTGTCGGAAAGAGCGACTTTCCGCCCGCAGGATGCGCACTTCTTAAAGAGTGCAGACATAGAATGGAGAGGAGAAGAGTCAAGAGGGTCCAAAGGAAGATGAAAAAACGACAAAGAAGGGGGAAGAGAAATCCAAATTACCAAAGTCCAGTCCGAAATCCAAAGACAAGGTCAGAAACAAGCCAAAAGTCTGAAAAAAGCCAAGTCGAAAATCCTAAGACGAAGCAACAAGCCAAGAACCTTCCGTTCGCAACGGCGGATGAGAAAGAACTGAGGAGTGACCGTTGCTCGGCGGGAGGAGCATGCGCAGTACCGGCATGGGGGAGGGGTTCCCGCCAAGCTCCTAAGCTCTAGAATCTTCCGAACGCTACCGCGCACGCGCGAAAGCTCCTAATGTGTGAGGCACAGAGACCACGAAGAAGAACAGTAACTTGGTATCTAAAAGAAAATAACAGAGGAGGGGTCTTCATAAATTTTTGAAGTCTCTGCTTTCACTAAGTGGGAAGGTAGAAGGAGCCACATGTATGCCTGGAGATATACAGACACACAAACACACAAATGAATCAAATGATATGAAGTGAGGGCTAAATCTCAGGCTAGAAAGCTTCCAAAAGGTTTTTTTTCCCATACTGAGGAGCAGGAAAGATGTGGAGAAAAGACAAAAAAATGCCCTGAATCTACTAAGAACTGTTTAGTGCCATATCTTGGTATCATTCAATTGTTGAATCACAGAAATCTTGAAAGGAACTAAGTCAGATACTAAAAGGTGTCTTAAAACAGATTCCTTACATAATGACTAATTACTGACTTAACAGTTAAAAGGTATTATATCACTGGTTGTACATCAAAGAAAGCAATAAACTGAAAAGTACCTTAAACTGTAGACTCAAAGAATAAAGGAGGATCTTAGGCTTTTCTCCATAAGTTGTTCCATCATGTTCATTCCAAAGAGGAATAGGCTGCTCTCCTCCTGCAAGTTTTTAAAAATAAAGTTTTAGAATTTTACAAAGGAACTGTAGTTTTCCCTTCCTTCATTGTTAAAATGTATATTCACTATAACTCATCTAACACATCCCTCTTTAAGAAACAAAGTGCATATGATGTAGGTGATCTGTAAGCAGAGATCCAAATTTCTTTCAAGAAATTAAAATTAATTGTGATGGAGTGAAAAGGAGTTCGAACTAACTTATCAATCATGCATCTTGCTTCTGAACAGATAGATGTACGATAGCACTGTTAAGTCTACAGAAAATATTTATTTCACTTCCCTGACAAATAGCCAATATTAAGTTTACAAAAGGATTTTCTATGCAAGTGTGTAGGTTCATTAACACTCAACATTATCTGGTTTTGCCTGAACAATTTAGAATGAAGAGTTGGTACTTACGTGAATGATCATTCTGGGATGACAGGAGGAGCAATCCACTACGCCTGGGTTTTGATCCTCGTGCCAGCCTGACGCAGGAGCCGTCCTCCAGCTTGAATTCCAAAACCGTTAAACCGACTCCTGTCCCTCTCCCGGCAGTTCACTTCTCCAGCGTACCTATAAAGTCTTAACATTCCACCTATACTTCCTAATCCTTATCCTAGTGGTGGGTGTGGATTGCTCCTCCTGTCATCCTAGAATGATCGTTCACGTAAGTACCAACTCTTCATTCTCGGGCTGACAGGAGGATCAATCCCTACTGACATCAAGCTTACCCCTGGGTGGGACTTTTAACTAAACCACAGCTTGTAGCACCCGGCTGCCGAAAGCTGCCTGGGCTGACTTATACTTGTCTAACTTATAGTGTTTAATGAATGTATTAACCTCTTTCCACTCAGCCGCATTGCACACATCCTCCCAAGAGCATGTGGAATCATATGCCACTGACGTGGCCACAGACCTAGTTGAATGTGGCCACACATTGGCTGGTCACGGCTGCTTGGAGTAGTCGTAACATAAGAAAATACAATTCTTTATCCATGCTGCGATGACTGTTTTGCTTGCACACTGACCCAAAGTTTTTGGTTGGTATGATAATAACAAGGCTTCTGATGTTCTGAACTCCTGTGCTCTGAGTAAGTAAGCCTTTACTGCCCTACTAATATCTAATGTATGCCACTTCCTCTCAAGAGGATGGGTTGGCTTCGGGCAAAATGTTGATAAATGAATAAGTGGCGTCTATGAAAATAATGACAAACTGTTGGGTTTGAAGGAAGGATCAAACCCCGTCAGCTTATCCTGGTCAAAAATGCCCAGGTTTGCATTGATTGATAACGCAGCTAATTCTGATACTCTCCTAGCAGATGTAATAGCAAGGAGAAAGGCAGTCTTTAAAGACAAGAGTCTCAACTATGTCTCTTTCAGAGGTTCAAATGGTGGCGCTGTTAGAGAATTTAGCACTAGATTCAAGTCCCAAGACGGGAACCTATGTACTGTTGTGAATGACGACCATGTCACCCCTCTTAGGAAACGCTTACTATGCGGATGTCTCGTGAAGGATTACATGTCCTATCATATATTTTCTGTGTTGACCCTCTGCGTGAGCCCAGGATAGTTTTTATTACCCTGTCCGTGTAACCCCGCTGAGTCAAAAATCTCATCTCAATCTCCCAGCTGCCAGGCTCAACCACTCCGGGTCTGGATGGTACACTGGCCCTTGGCTCAAGAGATTCTTCCTCAGAGTTAACCTCCACGGAGGCCCCCGAGCTAACTGTAGCAGCAGTGGGAGCCCTGGTCTCCTCGGCCACAGTGGACCAATCAATATCACTGAGGCCTTCTCTAGTCGAACCTTTATCAAGACTTTTTAAATAATACAAATTGGTGGACAAACGTACTGAGTCCCTGGAGGCTACTTCGCCGGAAGCTCCAAACCTGGAGAAATACCTTTTAAATTTGGCATTTATTCCCAGTAGAAAACAAATCGACTAGTAATGGTCCAAGAATTTTTTTTTTCCTCTCTTGGAAAACTTCCACATTCAGCAACCTTTCCCTTGGATGCAGAGCATTCCTGTTCCGTAATTCCACTTGAATATTTAGTTCTCCTTTTAAGTGTACTGCTGTAAGCGGCAGCACATTTCTCTCAGCCCATCGGAATACCCGAGTGGACTCCATCACCAGGGCATCGAATGCAACCCGTCTTGTTTGCATATATAGGCTTTGGTTGTTACATTGCCTGTAAACACCTTTACATGTTAGCCCCTTATCAGGTGCAGGCTTTTTTGCAATGCCAGGTGGACAGCCTTGAGCTCCAAATAGTTGATACTGAACTTCCTGTCGGCCGCAGACCACTGACCTTGTACTGAATAGCCTTTGCAGTGGGCTACCCAACCTGACAGGCTCGCATCCGTTGTTATGTGTATTGTTTTTCGCACCTACAGCGGAACCCCTGAGGTCACATTCCACATTTACTGCCAGCAGGACATACCCATCTGGATATGCTGTGGTACTTCCATTTTTTAGTGTTTCCTCCTTACAATTGCTAACTGATGCCTCAGTAGCAATCGTTGCAAAGGTTTCAAATGAAAGCTGCTCCACTGGACTAACTGTGTTGTTGACACCAGCAGACCCAGCACTTTCGCCAACTGCATTAAGTCCATTGAGGAGGTCCTCATTAACTTGCGGACTGCCAGTTGAACTTTCTCCACCCTTTCGGAAGAAAGGTACAGCCTTTCTGTTGCTGTATTCATTCGAGTTCCTAAATGAATCAAGTCCAATGTTGGGCTCAACATACTCTTTTTGAAGTTGAGTAGGAACCCATAGTCTGTTAGAACCTATATAGACATTTTCTAGTCCTGTCAAATTGGCCTTTGATTGTACTTTTAACCAGATGTTGTCTAAATAAGGATACAAGTGAATCCCTTGTATATGTAGGAAGACTATCAGTGGCACTCACACCTTTGTAAAAACTCTTGGTGTCGACGCCAGGCCAAATGGCAGGGCCTTGAACTGATATTGCTTGTCCTGGTAATTGAATCAGAAGTATCTCCTCTCATCTGATCTCATCAGTATGTGCAGATATGCCTCTTTCAGGTCTATCAATGCCATATAATCTCCTAACACCAGATTCTCCTTGATAGTTTGTAAGGCTTCCTTTTTTAACTGAGGTACTTGAGATTCAACACCGGCCTATACTTTGGCTTCGGGACCACGAAGAATACGAAGTATACTCCCATATACCTCTGTTTTTTTGGTACCTCCTCTATCGCACCTATGTTTAGCAAGTGAGTTATCACGTGGAATACCACCTGCCTTTTGGCCTGCTCTGCTGACAGTGGTGATGGCAGAAAACCTGTCTCTCTTGGTTTCTCACGGGAAAAAAGTAAAAATTTTGTAACCTTGGGTTACTACTCCTAACCCTCAACAGTCTGATGTTACTTGAGA
The DNA here is from genome assembly GCA_948474755.1 of Ctenosaura bakeri. Taxonomy (NCBI): domain Eukaryota; kingdom Metazoa; phylum Chordata; class Lepidosauria; order Squamata; family Iguanidae; genus Ctenosaura; species Ctenosaura bakeri. The sequence continues at coordinate 250,788 of CAOLHI010002452.1, read as the reverse complement.
CCATTTGTAACCGAAAGACAGAAGTCTTCCCACCACCTTTTGATGTTTGTAATCAATATAGAGTTTTCTTTCATTTGGCCTTGTTTCTTTCCTTGGCCTTGTTTGTTATATTGGAATCATTTTGCACACTAAAGTCTAGGTCTGCTCCATTGATTACTACCTGTTCTATACTTCATATTTCCTCCTGTATATCCGTAAGATCTGTCTCTTTGAAAGGAATAATTTGTATTCCTGTAGTTCCTCCTCTCTACCCTTCTTTTATGTAAAGTGGCATAACTTTTTTTTTTCCTCCAAGGCCTTAGTTCCAAACAGGAGATCTCCCTGGAAAGGGACGTAAGCCCAGTTTTTACGGGACTTCTGGTCCGCTTCCCAACAACGCAGCCATAATGGCTGGCTTTCTACCGTCAGCATGCTTATGTTCCGTGCTGCCAAGGTTACGGAATCTAAATTGCCTTTGCTACCTATTTAAGCACTTTTTGAATCCGCTCCACTGTTTTCCAGAGCTCCTGCATATTAAATTCTGAGTCCCCAGAATGTCCTGAGACCACATTACTGCTGCCCTAGCGAATATTGAAGCGGCAGCAGATGCTTTAACAGTAGCCGACACTACTTCATGAGCTTATCTCAGTACAGAATCTGACCTACGCTCATCCATTTCCTTCAGCTGGGTGTCCCCCTCCCTAGGGAGAACAGCCCCGAAACCAATTCTGCTATTAGAGCATCCACAGGAGAGACTTTTAGAAATTCCTCATGCTCTTTCGGAAAAGAATATAACTAGCCATTGGACCGTAATAACCTCCCTGCGCATTTTAGGCATGAGAAAGAACAGGTTGCTTACCTGTAACTGTGGTTCTTCGAGTGGTCATCTGTGCCATCATACACTACACTAGGAGCTTTAGCGCCTGCGCGGTAGCGTTCGGAAACTTCTAGAGCTTGTTCGCTTGGCGGGAACCCCTCCCCCACGCCGGTACTGCGCATGCTCCTCCCGCCGAGCAACGGTCTCTCCTCAGTTCTGTCGTCCGCCGTAGAACCTACAGGGACCTGAGAAAGAGGGGAGGAAGGGCGGGTGTGTATGATGGCACAGATGACCACTCGAAGAACCACAGTTACAGGTAAGCAACCTGTTCTTCTTCTTCGTGGTCTCTGTGCCTTCATACACTAGGAGACTGTGTAGCTTACCGGTCGGACGGCGGGTCAGGTCCTACAGCACGGAAGCCAACACCTCACGTCCAAACCGGGCATCTCTGCGCGACCGGCAGTCGAGCCTGTAGTGGCGCACGAAGGTCGATGGTTGGGACCAGGTCGCCACACGGCAGAGTTCATGCAGGTCAACTCCTCGCAGGAGGGCCGCAGAAGTAGCCACAGCTCTGGTGGAGTGGGCTCGAAGCAGGACTGGCGGAGGCTTCCTCGCGAGCTCATACGCCAGTTCAATAGTCCTCACCACCCACTTGGAGAAGCGCTGGGTGGACACTTTTAGGCCCTTCCGACGTCGCCCATAGCAAACAAAGAGATGCGGCGTCTGTCGGAAGGAAGCAGTCCTGTCCTTGTAGAAAGCCAATGCCCGACGCACGTCCAGGGAGTGGAGGGACCGCTCCAACGGTGTCGTCGGGTTCGGGAAGAAGGCAGGCAGGATGATGTCCTGGTTGAGATGGAAACTGGACACCACCTTTGGCAGGAACGAGATGTCAGGTCTCAGGACCACCTTGTCCCTGTGGAAGACCGTGAAGGGCTCATCGGAACGAAGAGCTGTGATCTCACCCGCTCGCCTCGCTGAGGTCACCGCTACCAGGAAGGCAGTTTTCATTGTCAGGAGCCTGTCATCCGAGGTCGCCATCGGCTCGAAGGGCGGCTTCGTCAGCTGCGAGAGCACCAGCGAGAGGGACCACGGCGGTAGCGGCGGCGATACCGGCGGGTAGAGATGATGAAGTCCTTTCAGGAACCGCTTAACGGTATCGTTCCTGAAGAAGGCCGAGGCAGCAGATCGTGGCGGTTGGTATGCCACGATCGCGGAGAGATACACCTTCAGGGATGGAAACGCCAGGCCCTGTTGCCGGAGGTGCAGGAGGAAGTGCAGGACGGTCGAGAGCCCCGCGGGCGATACCGGCTCACTCCTCTCGTTAGCGAAGGTCAGGAAGCGTCGCCACTTGTATTGATAGTTGCGACGGGTGGATTCCTTCCTGGCCGCGACGAGGACGGTACCGAGCACGGGATCGTCTAGTGCGATATCCTCCAGGCATGGAGGGCCAGGCGTGGCAGGTCCGGATGGAGGACTCGGCCGCCGGAGTGGGAGAGCAGGTCCGGTGTCGGTGGCAACCGGAGCAGGTCGTCTCGTGCGGCTTGTAGCAGGGGTGCGAACCAATGTTGCCTCGGCCAGTACGGGGCTACCAGGATCGCGTCGGCTCGGTCGGCGAGGATCTTCGATATCGTCCGGCCGAGCAGCGGGAACGGCGGGAACGCGTAGAGGAGTTCCCCGGTCCACGGAAACTGGAAAGCGTCCCCGATGGAGGCACGATCGTGGCCCGCTCTGGAACAGAATCGGCGACACTTCGCGTTTTCCTGGTCGCGAAGAGGTCGATCGATGGTTCGCCCCAGCGGTCCCGAATCAGTCTGAACGCCTCTCCGGAGAGAGACCATTCGTGATGGGATGAGGTGTCCCTGCTGAGGGCGTCTGCCGTGGTGTTCTCCTGCCCGGCCAGGTGAACCGCCACGGGATGCGTGTGCAGGCGAATGCACCATTCCCACAGGTCGAGCGCGATGTCGAGCAGGGTCGTGGAATGAGTCCCACCTTGTCTGTTGATGTAGCAGACGGCGGTGGTGTTGTCCGTCAGAATCAGGACCGTGCGCCCCGCCACGGCATGGCGGAACGCCCGTAGGGCTTTCCAGACGGCGAGCAGCTCCAGCGCGTTGATATGGAGAGCGGTCTCGTCGTCGGTCCATCTGTCGCGGACTCTGAGATCGCCGCAGTGGGCACCCCATCCATACAGGGAGGCGTCGGTCGTTACCGTCACCTTCGGTGTCGGCTGTTGGAAAGGCATCCCTGACATGAGATTGCATCGCGACTGCCACCATCGGAGGGATGAGCGGACGTCTCCCGGCAGCTGCAGTCGGAGTGTCTGTTCGTCTCGCAGGGGGTCGAATATGCGGACGAACCAGTGTTGAAGAGGTCTTGCTCTCAGCCTGGCGAGATATGTCACAGCGGTCGTCGCAGCCATGTAGCCCAAGAGCTGCTGGACGCTTCTCGCAGATAACGTCGGGGCCGTACGAGCGTGAGCGGCGGCCCGGATCAAGGTTTGTGCTCGAGACTCTGGTAGGTACGCCCTGGCGGAGGTCGAGTCGAGCGTCGCCCCGATGAAGTCCAAGATCCTCGCTGGCTCGAGGTGGGACTTCTTCGGATTCACCCGTAGACCAAGGCGGGTCAGGAGTGACAACGTCATGTGGACGTCGTGGAAGTCTCTGTTTGCAGGACGCCACCAACAGCCAATCGTCGAGGTAGGGGAAGACGGAAGCGCCCTTCGTCCGCAGGTAGGATACCACCGGGGCCATGCACTTGGTGAAGCCCCTTTGGGGGGAGTCGAAGTCCGAACGGCAGCACCTTGTACTGGTAACAGGTGTCGTCGACTGCGAAGCGGAGGTACCGTCTGTGCTGCGGGCGAATGGCGATATGGAAGTATGCGTCTCGGAGATCGATGGAGGCGAACCAGTCCCCTCGATGTAAGAAGGGTAGGATCGACGGTATCGTGACCATGTTGAACCTTTTGGGGCGGATGTAGTAGTTCACCCCTCTGAGGTCTAGGATCGGCCGGAGGGTACCGTCGGCTTTCGGTACCGTGAAGTACCTGGAGAAGAAGCCGGTGGTCTTGGCCTCTTGGGGGAGCCGCTCGATCGCCCCTTTCTGGAGGAGGGATTGGATCTCTTCCAGGAGGGCCGGACTCGACGGGGGAGTAGTAAACGCCGCGAGGAGGAATATCGAGAAACTCGATGGCGTAGCCAAGACGGACGATGGAAAGCACCCAAGAGTCCGTAGTGACATACTGCCACTCCGCTAGGTGTCGAGCGAGAGTCGGTCGGTCTCCGAGCGCTGATGGTAGGCTGAAGAGTGGGTATTGGTGGGTCCTGCCAGGCACGTCAAAACCGAGACTTTGTCTCGGAAGGACTTCTTCGACGAAGCCGGGCGCCGCCTAATCGTGCGTCTGGCCGATGAGCCGGAGGACGGTCTCGACTGTCCAGACTGGGCCGAACGCTGGAACGACGAGGTGGAGGATCGTCGCCAGGATGGGCGGAAAGGGGGAGGCCCTGCGGGCCTGCGTGGCCGGCTGCAGCCCGATCTTTTTTGCGGTCAGTCTTTGCCTTGACAAGATTGTCCAAAGCTTCGTCTGTGGACGAATTGAATAGGCCTTCACCGTCGAAGGGGAGATCTTCAACTCCTTCTGGTGTCCTCCTGGATGTCGGCCGGTCGCAGCCAAGCATGGCGGCGGAGGCCGACGGATCCCGCCATGACCCGGGAGGCAATCTCCACTGCGTGCCGGGAGGAGGCCATCTGGTGCCGAGCGATGGAGATAGCCTCATTGAAGATCACGGAGGAGGCTTGGCGGATGTCCTCCGGTACCGCCTCCATCGCCGGTTGCAGGCGATCGAGCACTTTTTTCAGGTATGCCGCGAGGCAAGCCTGAGTGTTGGACAGCCTGATCTGCAAGGAGGCAGCTGAAAGAACCTCCTTGCGTAGGCGTCCAACTTCCTGCCCTCCTTGTCAGGCGGGGTGGTGTGTTGCCTGCCGGAGCCCTTTGTCTGTGCCGACTCACACCAAGAGTTCGGTACAGGGTGATTAAAGAGATAACCGGCGTTATCCTTCTGCACCCTGTAGAGGTGTTCTAACCGCTGCGGTATCGGCTGAGCCGAGGCCGGTCTATCCCAGGCGGCCTTCACCAGTCTGGATACCCGGGGCAGGAGAGGCAGCGGGGCCGTGGAAGGTCGCTTCTCCTCGAAGACGGAGAAGGCTGGATCGTCGTCCTCCGGCTCCGCATCCGCGATCTTAAGGCCGAGGGTAGTGGCCATGCGGAGCAGCATCGCAGAGAACTGGTGGACGTCCTCTGGAGCAGAATCTGGGATCGGGTCCCCGAATCCCAGCGGAGGACACTCCTGTGAGGCCGCCTCAGACACCTCTGACTCCGCGCTCGAGTCGTACGACTCCGAGCTCGGTGAGTCCTCTCGCCGCTCGCTTTCCGGCTCCTTCGTCGCCGCAGGTGTTGCCTTCCTAGGCTTCTCCGCAGCCGGGGCGGTGGTAGCAGCAGCGTCCCGCTTGGGATGGCTGACCACTGACTTCACCCTCTTGGTGGTGACCGGGGTAGTCTGGCAGGCTGACGTCGTCGTAGCCCGCTCAGTCACCACCGACTCCGTAGGGCGCGTCGCCGTTGCCGTGACCCTAGGAGGTGGCGATATCGCCCGATACCGTGGTGAAGGCTCCCTCGCCCTATGATATCGAGGAGAGGGAGAGCGGCTGAAGGAGCGGCGGTCCGACGGAGATCGGCCTCGGCGTCGACGGTACCGAGCCTCGTCCCCTCTAGGCGAGCGCGATTCGCGCTGTCGACGAGGTGACCGGGACCTCCGGAAGGTCTCCCAGCGACTCGGGCCACGATGGTACCGATCCCGGTACGATGGCGAATGCGACCGATAGGAGGCCGGGCGCTCTCTCCATTCAGATTCCCTCGCGTACCTGGCCACGTAGGACGCCGAGGTGTATCTGGAGGCAGACGAGCGAGGTTGTTCCTCTCTTGTCTCCCTCGGAGGCGGCGAGGCCACCGGACGCTCGGAAGAGCGGGACCGGGACCTAAAGGAGGTCGAACGCCGCTCCGGAGAAGCAGAGGGCTCTCTCTGCTGCAGGTCGGCCGACCTGCGACGGCTAAGAGGGCGGTGGCGCTCCTCCACCAGGGTTGGAGGGTCTGCCACAGGCGAGTCCGGGCGCTGTTGGGGAACGTCCTCAATCTCATCGTCCGAGAGATCGACGGACTCGCCTCGCCCTTTGGAAGGCTGCTGAGTAGGAGGAGGAGTAGGAGGTCGAACGTCCCCAGCCGGGGAGCGCTTCTTCTCCTTCTTCTTCTTCTTCTTCTCCTTCTCCTTGCCCTTGCCTCCGTCCGGAGCAGGGCGCTTTTTAGCAGGCGTCTCCGTAAGGGGAGCCTCAGCCTTCCTCGCCGTCGAGGATCCTTTTGCTGACTTGGCAGCCGCCGACAGCTTCGGGATCCTCGGTAGCGCTGAGATCGGCGTTTTCGCCGGTACCGAGCCCGATACCGACGAGGTGGACGGAACGGCAGCCGCCGATACCGTCGATGGCGTGGTCGTCTTCTTGTCGGCCATCTTGGAAGTGGAGGTCTCGTCTATCGCCCGCAGAGACTGTTCCCAACAATAAGATTTGAGTCTCGCGGAGCGGTTGCGGAGAGTTTGGGGAGTAAAATCCCGGCAAATTGGGCAAGTCCGGATGTTGTGGGACTCACCCAAACAGAAGAGACACTCCTTATGGCCGTCGTTGAGGGCAACCTTGCGGCCGCAGGACACGCACTTCTTAAAGAGCGCGGACATAAGACAAAGAACGCCAAACTCCGAAATCCAAAAAGACGAAAAACCGAAGGGGGAGTCCGAAAGAGAGGTCAAAGACAGTCCGAAAGTCCGTAAAACCGTGAAAAACAGCAAGCCAAGCACAACGTGAGAGGAACAAACTGAAGAACCTTCCGTACGCCGCGGCGGACGAGAAAGAACTGAGGAGAGACCGTTGCTCGGCGGGAGGAGCATGCGCAGTACCGGCGTGGGGGAGGGGTTCCCGCCAAGCGAACAAGCTCTAGAAGTTTCCGAACGCTACCGCGCAGGCGCTAAAGCTCCTAGTGTAGTGTATGAAGGCACAGAGACCACGAAGAAGAACTACATGTTTCTCGCCCCATTATTCCTAAAGAGTGCTGCTAGTTTACATTCCTTATTCCCTTATTACAAGTTTTCCTTGTCACTATCTAATCCCAATGTTAGAAGCACTGTTCTCAAAGTTCCCTTAAAGAAATCTGCTTCAAAACATCCTATTTGTCTCTGATCCATTGTCTTCCTCTGTGTCTGAGAATTGCGCATCATTGTCTTCCATAAGCCTTACTAAGAAATTCCTCCTCTGAAACAATTTTGCTATTTTCCTTATACTGAGAGGAGAAAGTTCTTTTTTGCTGCCACGGTTTCTGTAAAGAAAATAATTTACTCCTTGCATCTGTAAATCCTCATGTGATGCCCTCTATTGGCCATTAGAATTCACATTTACTGGCCTACTAATGTTCAATTACTGTTGTAGTTGCATTTGTAAGTTATTCTGGTTATCAAAATTGCAACCTGTTTGTATGGCCATGCTGCCACTTGTGACATTATTATTTGGTGTGCGATCAGCACTGATTGAAAACTGTGCTACCACCACCTCCTTCACTATTTGTTGCAAATCTGTTTTTTTTTTTAAATCTCCATAACTGTTGCCTCTGCTCTCCCAACCACCCCTCCAAATCTCCAGTGGTCCCTGCTGCGGTTTGGGCCTGTGCTGCAAAGCACTCGCCAGCCATCCTTGCAGGAATTGGCTAGGTTCTGCCAGACAAGAGGAAAACATCCAGCTTCTGGGTGGCTGGTTCAGCTGCGCCATTTTCTGCCGAGGCTGCTGTGGCAGTTTTATGAATGCCCGTAGCCGCATCACCTTTTGAGGCTGAGCTAGTGCGCACGCACGGCGCCCCACTCAAAATGGCGTCGTCAACCTTTGAGTGGCCTTATACCTCAGTGAGCACGTGCGGCACCACACTCAAAATGGCGTTGTCAGCCTTTGAGTAGCCAGTTACCTCAGTGAGCACATGCGGCGCCACACTCAAGATGGCGTCGCCAGCCTTTGAGTGGGCAGTTACCTCACAAGACGCCATCTTAGAGTCTGCCTTTCCTAGATGGCGCCCGAAACTCTTACCTGTAAGTTTATCTCTCGCTGCTGGTCTTTGGGAGCTTCTAACCCCCTTGCTTATCCTATTTCCTCACCATTTTTCTCCATTGTTTTTTCGGGTACTATTTTTTATTTTATTTTATTTATTTATTTATTTATTTATTTAGAGGTTGAAGTAATGGTTGAAGGCTCTTTGCTGACAGCGAGTTTTTAATCATCTGCCTCACTTACGCTGGAGGACAGGAAAAAATATTACGGAGCTCGGCAGCACGCTGCTCCTCAGTAGGTTGCTGCGTAGCTGTTTTCTGTGCCTTTGCTCCGGTTGAAGGCCCTTTGCTGACAGCGAGTTTTAAATCATCTGCCTCACACACAGTGGAGGACAAGAAAATGTTACGGAGCTTGGCAGCGCGCTGCTCCTCAGCAGGTCGCTGCGTAGTTGTTTTCTGTGCCCTTGCTCTGATTTCCACGTCCAAGAGCCGTCATACAACAGTCATCTGGATGGTACTCTACTTATTAGTGTCCGAGCCCAAATCATTGGTGCTACGGTACACTTCGTCTGTCAGGGCCGTTTTTGCTGCAGAGGCTTTATCAGTTGCCATTTCTCCTCCTTTAAGTCTCTTCTCTCTAAGGCACCTTAAATCTAATCTGATATCTATATTTCTATATCGCCGGAGAGGGACTTAAACGCATCTTACTGCATGTCAGGGGAAACAAAAACTGCCGGGAGAGGGACAGGAGTCGGTTTAACGGTTTTGGAATTCAAGCTGGAGGACGGCTCCTGCATCAGGCTGGCACGAGGATCAAAACCCAGGCCTAGTGGATTGATCCTCCTGTCAGTCCGAGAAAAGAACATCTCCTAGATTTTAGTATAAAACATATTACTTGTGGTTTAACTACCATACAGATAAATCAGCAACAAAAATACTAACTTTTAAAGACTTTAATAAAAGATGTTAGGTTTACCTGAGACTTTCTGAATTACTTCATTGACCTCCTTCATAAACACTTTCTGTACAAAAACCAAATGGTTCAAAAGATCTGTTGTAAGATTATGTTCAAATGATCCAACCTAAGAAGAAAAAGAGATTACTTCTTTTTATGCCAATGTTTTAATTTTTTTCTTTAAAAATGAAAATATTCCTGATTAAGAAAAGCTTAAACCAGATAACACCAAAATTCAAAGTTTATCATCCAGCAAAATTTCCAAAATGAGTATGCTCTTATCAAAACAACACAACAAAATTTTGTACTGAAACCTGAACATAAGATTCAAATGGTCCCCCCTCAAAAAAACTATATTTCAGTTATCTTCAAGTCACAATCAGAAAATGGTATACATCTAATTACAAATAAGTTGCAAATATGCAACAGAAAAACTTAAACTTTTTGAGACAGTACAGGTCTATTTAAATACAAACCTCGGCTACACAACGTAAATAGTTTCCTTGGAGATAGTAGCCTTGCTTAGTGGGCAGTTCATCTATACTCCATATGTGATCTGAATAGGTATCATGTTCTTCCATGATATACTTCCCTGACATTGTTACAGGAGGAAGGTTAAGACTGGCTGAAGGAGGAATGGTAGACATATCAGTGGCTGAAACCTTGGAAGTGAACCGCAGCCTGTGGTTTGGCAGCTCAAATGTAAACCTTGTTTGTGCACCTGTGAAAGGAAAAGATAATATACTCAATTTAATATTCTATATTAGCACTGCATTTCTCAAACTTCTGCTTTACTCACTAATGGAATATTACAATTCTGAACTGTACCATTTTCAAATGCATGAGGGAAGTTGTATATTTATTTATTTATATTTATTGTATTTATTAATTTACTTTATTTATATTTATTTGTATATATGCGAATGGTTCTCTCATATAAAAACTAACTCTATGCATGGAGTAAACTAGGGTAACAGAAAAGAAAGGATGGCAAAATAATCCTCTTCAAATATTAGTTTACTACACAGTTAGTGTTTTTTAAATGACATAGCCTTTACAGTCAGAAATGAATAATCCCATATTCATACCATCTTATTCTAGCATCTCAGTCCGTGTCATTCATATATACGTATCTCACTTTCTAACCAATGAGACTTCCAGTAATCTTACTAGATAGCACAGGAAATTAACAAAGCAAAAAGCCAATTGGTATGAAAAGCAGTATAGTATTTTGAACACGGAGTATACTATGGAGGGAACACACTGTAGTAGTTGGTGGCTCATACTAACAGTTCAGGTATAGGTATACATCAGTTAATCAAGTCCATGTGTTCCTGGGCATTACTTCTTTAACAGAAAATGTAAAACCAAAAGCAGAAATATTATGGAAAGAATAGGGTTGCATTCCTAGATCAAAAATAAGAAGAGCAGTTCTATGTGTTTTAGGAAACGTTCTATCCAAAACAATATGTACATGTGAAATGAAACAAGGTGAGGTGAACTTTGCATAAGTAAACAAAAACTTTTTGAACTTTCTAGAGTCCACTTTAAGTCTTTTCCCAAAATGTATCCAAGGAAGAGTTTTTCCTTCATCAGCCTCCACTTTTCTTATGATTTCTGTTTGGGGGCCAAACTTACAAACCTATGTTTCTGAGCACGCTGGGGGCTGCTGGTGAGGCAAGCTTATCTGCTATCCCTTCTTCTTCTCTGTTTTGCTGTTCACACATGCTTAGTCTGGGATTCTGGAGGCAGCTGTTGTTTAGCTTACCTATTACAGATAGGCACATATGGCTCCAGTAGAATCAGTTTGAGTAGAATCCTGCTGTTCCCTAGCTCAGGCCTTGCTTATTATATAGTTTACTGCATACATGCAGCTTCCGTTCCAGAAAGAAAGCCTTTTTTAAAAGGAACTTCTCTGGCATAAGCTTTGTTAACTGAGTTATGCCTGTATTTGACAATTTTTCTGATTTTACATGACTCTTGTAGCAGTTTCTGATTTTGAATACAGTAGTTGAAAATGTGCATGCTGCTTTGATATCATAGATGGGAGAAGAACTGGATTCAGAAAACTAGCTAAAGAGGCATGCACTCAAAACAGCCTGTGCCATGTACCATTATAATACTCTTTTCAAACTGAGAAGAATTTCATAAGTAGATTGAATACAGCATGAGATGGGGCAATAAGATTTAATCACTCAAGGGCAGAAAACAAAATACCATATTTGCAGATATATAAGACACATCTGTGTATAAGATGCACCCCATTTATACACTAGCAAATACTATTTGCTAACATGTAAGACACACCAGCGTAAAAGATGCACTCCATTGTCAAACAGTATTTTGGGGGGGGGGAAGTGAGTCTTACACAACAGCAAATACAGTATTCCATTTGGCAAGCCCAGAGTGTGGATGAAATAGCTCCTTCAATCCTAGTCAAATTTATTTAGGGTACCAGAACTGGATATACATAACTAGTCTGTATTCACTGTATTTTCTCTAAGCAGAGTTTAGTTTCATGAAAAAAAATGTTACCTGTCATCCCATGACTTCTCATTCTACCCATCTTGTACTCAGCTTTTAAGGATGGCAAAAGTGCTGCTCCAATAGCAATTCCATCAATCATAGCACTGAATTTAAGGACAATGGGCTTCTTCTCCAAACCTTCAGGCAATTGTGGAAATTCATTTGTTTCAATAGGTGTCTGATTTATACTTGTAGGTGTTTTTTCTGCTGGCAGTGGTGTTGCAATATCTTCTTTTGCAGGTTGTGGACTATTTGCACAACAGGAACACACTAGTTACTGGATGCTACTATTTTTTGTAATATATAAAATATTAGCTTTCTTATATCTATTGTCTTAAAATGAGGTAGCAAATGAGATTTCCAAATAACATGTAAATGGCAATACTCACGCTGTACTTGGCTGTCTGATGAGATCAGATATCTGTTTTGAAAGCTGGTGAGAACTGCGCACCATCATGCTGTGAAGTGTAGCTGGATGCTGAGGAATGTTGATGCTAATAGCACCTACTTTGAAGACAGCAGCATTGTTTGTTTTCAGGCCCCTTTGGGCACTATAAAGAGCTTGTGATTTGGCAATGCTACATTTCACCACCGTTCTAAGAAGAAACAAAGAACTTGCTTATATGCTTACAAATAATTTTAAAATAGATAACCCATTTAGAATTTCTAAATTATCTGGCCCTATCAAATATTTTTAATGTTTCAAGACAGCAGTTTTAAAAAGCATACATGGCTGTCCCTGATTAATAAAATGAGACACATACAGTCATACATTTACAGAATGCCAATTCCATAACTCAGAATCCTGAAGTTACAGACTGGCAGAAAAGATCATTCTATTTCTATTTTAGAGACATATCTGTCTGCCAACGCAGCAGGCACAATCAGTCCATTTTACACTATAGAAGTGATTCTGGTTTTTGGATGCTATACGGAAACAGAACTTGTGAACAGACATTGACAAAGCAGCACCTAAAATTAAGCATGAATAACCAAGTATCTGTCAGCTGATGTAGTCTTTTAATTTATAAACTATATTGGCATCCAAAATAAAAGAATTTCAATCATTATAAAAACAATATATATTTGAGAAGAAATGCAGTACACCAGGCATCTCTCCATTTCTTTCATTTTAATTCCCTTCTGAATTTTTTTTTAACATTGGTTGTGATTTAACAGGATAATCTTACTGAAATCTAATTCCAAGTACATGTCTTTATCTAGCAAAAAATATGAAATGCATTCTTCACCACTAAAAGATGAGCTTTAATGAAAATATTATGACATTATGTTTTAAATGTATAACAGTATGTTATACATGATTGAAAAGTAAGCTGAAATAGGGCACATGCAATATATTTTAACAGATAAAACAAAGGGCATCTCGAAAACTTTATTTGATCACAGCTGATGGACAGATCTGAATAACCGAATGCCTTTTCTGTACTTTTCAAAACTTTCTGAATTTCTTCTGACTCAATGAGTGAAAACAGTAATTTCAATCCAGTTATAAACACATGAGTTGTTATCTGACAAAATTAGCATCTTTATTGGCCATTATGAGTTCTGGGAAATTGAAGTTCCACTTCTATTTGCCATTCGACAGCCTGCAGACAGAAGCCTTATTCGGATGTTATTTATCTAGTTTGAATCAATATGTGAAAGTGGAGTCACTATGTTGGCCTCTTCTGTCACTGGTTCCCTCACATAGAAAGCAAAAATCTAACGCAGAGAAGCTCCTGTTCAAATGGTGGCTATTCAGAGCATGATCTTTCATCTTTCAGGTTCCTTGCTCACTACACTAATAGAAACCTCTCCTTTTCAGATATACTGCTTTCCAGGAAACTGAAGATAGAGAGGAAGGATTAGGCATTCCCCCTCTTCATGTGTTGACTCCAGAAAGTTAAGCAATGCTCTAACTGGGCCAGATGGTCACACAATCATAAGCACTGTGAACTGCAATCCCAAAGTTTTCACTGAAATTTTACTTCCAAGGATTGCGACCTTAATGGATACAGAGTTTAAAGCTTCATGTTTAAGTGAATGAATAAATCAATCATTCTTTCCATATCTTTTTTACAAGCTTCACACCCAACATCACTTTAAAATACCTCACATATGAGCCTGCTTCAAGTTAGGCCACTCACACTTATTTCACTGCAAAAGAAGGATTAGATCTTACTAGTCTTTTTGGTTAAGTTTTAACCAAATTTCACAGCATGACCTCAAGTCAGTTTGGCTCTCATTTAGCAAAGACTAAGCAGTTAGAAGAAGGAACTGGCAAAACCACCTCTGACTATTCCTTGCCTTAGAAAGCCCGAAGGAATTCAAGTTGAAAGGCAACTTCAAGGCCCATACACACACACCTAACCAGATTTGTACATCTGATCCTACAGCACAGCACAGGCTGCTACTGCTGCTACTTGAAGCAAACCTATCATCAAAGCATAAGCTATTTTCCTCAAAGGACAAGTGTGTGTGTGCACACACTGCAAAACTGAGTACCTCAAAGACACAGAATAGCTACAATGATGACAAGCTGTCTCATATCTTGGCTTCAAGAGTAGAAGAAGAGCTGGAGCTAATTATGCTTGCTTGGACAGGGGACTCTTGCAGCTAGCAAGCTTGAGAACCCCTGAAAAATTGGTTTTAACAACTGAGCTGGCCCCATAACATGTAACACATTGCTGCCTGCATGGAGCTAATTCTAACATATCCACAAAACAGCTTACTTAGCCTAGTAGAAAGTGACAACTCATAAGTGGCATTGGCCTTATACTGAAAGTCTGTATTTAAAAACTACAATTAAAGACTAATCCTCACATTAGTGACAACAGAAACATTGCTCATGGTTAAAATTAGTGGAAGAAACCTGTTTCACAACATACTATGCGACAAACTAAACTAGTATGAACAAACATTCAGCCCAGAGATTTTTTTTTCACATAAAGGCTAGTTAATATATTATGTCAATTCTATTTGGTTTTAACTGTAGCTACAAAGCAGTTGAGTACACTTAAGGATAACAAAATGCATTTTAAGTATACTACACACACTGTCAACTGCAAGCCATTTAAACATAATTTGACATACAGAAATTCTTGTTTGGCTGTGCTTGTTGGTGATGTAGGGAAATCCTCCAGTCTACAGGTGAAGATTGGAAGGAAACAAAAAACAAAAACAAAGCAAAATAAAGAATAAACAGTCATGCAGAAGAATTAGTCAGATATTTGTAACCCACAATATGATCAGTTGCTTGAAAATATTACTATTTAAGCAGTTTTGTCTTGCAAGTATTGCTGAAGAAAAGAATACTTAGTCACACTCCCAAGAATCTGAACATTCACATCAGTGCAAGTAACAGTTCTGATTGTTTTTGAAGTGGATGTGTATAGATTGCTTCTGAAGTGGATGTGTATATAAACAAAAGGGGAGGCCTATTCATGTAGGAATATCTTATACCCAGGGAGAACATACAGAATAATCAACGGAAGCACTTTAAGGAGCTTCTTTTATTGATTTTGGGTTTGTCAATGTCCTTTTGTTTGGCTTATATATAAATGAGCAGAACTTTAGCTATCTTTTGAGATACAGCAGGTAGCTGACAAAATTTATTTACAGCTGTTTAATTCATATTCATTTACAGCCTGGTGGGCAGTGCAACCCTGGGGTTTCATGTGCCCCCCCATGTTTTTGTGGTCCTCGAGAATCTCCATACTGACTTTTTTCTGCCCAAAAAGAGGGCAGATTACTGCTCCTGGAAGCTTCCAAGGGGCATAGACCTCCCAGTACTGTTCAAATCCAAAATTCTCATTTGGTGAGCCAGAGATAGATTTCTCGCCATCATGCATTTTTTGCTTTATTTTACACTAGCCCCTGCAAAGAGTCCAAGGGCATTAAAGTGGTCCCTGGACCTGGCACAGTTGCCTACCCTTGATCTATGCAATTATCCTGTTGAGACTCTTCCTGACCTGAAAGTTTTCTTGGACCTGAAAACTTATAATACAGAGAACTGTTCAAGTTAAATTGTTCCAAATGTTAATTGTTTCTACGGCTTCTCAAACCTAGTGCTGTTAATAATATTTTTTAACAGCCAGAACAACATACTGAGGGTTATCTAGATACTTCTGAAAAAGCATGTGAAAGTGAACTTTGTTACCAAAATGCTCTGCAGTATTCTGCTTGAGTGTACAAATGAAAGAGTGAACTGTCATGCACTTAAGTGTGAACAGTGGAGAGTGAAATATTAGGCAAAATATTAATGTATAATAGGTGAACAGATTTGTTTTTAGAGCATATTAACAGCACCAGTGAATAAACATTAGAAGTGAAATTAGTATCATGCAACAAAAAAACTTAAAAATTGCTTGAGAAAAGCCAATTGCTCTTTTTAGTGCTTCACAAAGTCCAGTGGATTTGCCAAAGTAATTTAAAAGATCATAGTATTATTAAGGATATCTATTGGGATATGCAATGAAATTCTTGATCAGTCACAAATTGCCTAGAAAATTCTAATTTTATAATAGTGATAGTAACATGATCATTGATTTAAAAAAAGGGACAAGTAACTATGTAGAAGTATGCTAAATATATACAAACTGCAAAATAATATGCAAAAAAACAAGATGGTAATATCAATTCAGCCTTATAAAGGTAGGTAGAATTTCAATTATTACCTCTAACAATTATCATAATTTAATATTAGTCATCTCTGATTATTCTTTGTATTCATTATTATCTTTATTTGTACATTATGCCTAACAGCAGAAAGGCAACCTTTTCATCACATTTCCCTTCTTAGCTTGCTCACACAATAAAGCTAATTGAAATGCACCTAAATTAAATATTTTTTAAAAAGAGAATTGCAATCTACACTTCATATTTTTTGGCATAAGAAACGTGTCTCCGTATAAAACCATGGTTCAAGAACAAGTATCATTTTTTTTTATTTAACACTCACTGGATGTTTGGTGTGATCCCTTCCAAAAGAACAATGTTGACACCACCTATATGAGCAGTGGCACATGTCTCAGTCATCTTTTGATGCAGTACATCTTTAAAGAGAGGGGGGAAAATGAAATACAAGAAGAAAATTACATGTTATTTGCAGGTATATTTGTTTCTGAAAAGACAGTCAGCCAATGGTGGACCCTCCAGCTGCTGTGGGATTCCCAATCCCTACCAGTCCCAATCAGCATGGCCACTGGCAGTAGGCAGAGATTAGTGGAGATGTATTCCAACAACATCTGGAGGCTCAGAAGTTTCCCACTACTACAGAAGATAAGCAGAACAAAACTGTTCTACTGAATTGCTACAAGATATTTTCTGTGATCATTTTAGAATAGGCCAAATAACCTGAGACTACTTTAAATACAAAATATGAGGTTATGAACATTCTAATTTGCTGTTGGTGAACTACATGTAATTTCTATTGCTTGGTCTTTATTTACTATATTTGTAGACAGCCTTTACTTCAAGGAACCTACCTTCCTTTTATCCACTCAACAACCCTGTGGATGTTTGTCTGAAACTTCAGAGCTGAGTGGGAATCTGAATTCAGATTTCCCTAGCCTTAGACTGACACTTTGATAACTACACTACATTATCATTTTTCTATCACATGGCTATGCAACTGTTTTTCTGTTAAAGAAAACATTCCCTTGTTGGATATCAACAGTAGATGGGGCTGAAGTCAGCTCTGAATGGAACCAAAGCCAAAAACAAACCCATATTTTTTCTGCCCCTTTCTGTAACCCTCTTCTTTCTCCCCACCACTACCTTCTCTTTCTATATATGTATCTAATATATGGGAATGGGGAATGGATACATCACTTTTGGAAAAGTTTGAATTAATAATTTGGAAAGTGCTTTTGAGCTTCCCCTAAGAACTCCATGAGATCATGTTAAGAGTCACAGCCAACTCTAGCACTGTATTGGATTCTCATTATATCACTATTATCAGGATAAGCTTAACACATTTCAGTAATAAAAACATGGTTGTATAGAAATGCTTTGGTCATTATAGCATATTATAAATTTATTTACCTTTCATTTTTTCTTTGAGTGTAAAACTACCATGGATTCTCTTCAGTTCAGATTCCATCGTTAATCCCCCAATATCTGCTTCAAGATGTGTACGATTCACCATGCCTATTCCAAAGATTATTAGGGTCACATGCTGAGGTTCAGATGTGACCAAACTGCGTTTCCTCTGTGTTCTGCTCAAGCTGCTGTTGTCTTGCTCATTCTCAAATGCAACCCTACATGCAGGTTCAGTAGGGCTCCGAACACCTACAAAAATCAAGAATTTTTGCAAGAAGGATGGGTGCTCACCTACAGCCACTGTTCTGTGGGCATCTGTGAAATGGGTTTACTGCTATAGTGCAGTGCATCATTGGGGGGAGGGGTCTGAGCAGAGATCAGGCTGGTCACATGGATCAGGGAAGGAGGGGCTAGTGCCAAAATGCTTATATAACAGCTCTAGAAGGTTCCAAATGATGCACTATGCAGGTGCAGAAAATCCATTTGAGTCACAGGTATCACAAAGAAGAATTTATAATTCCGTTCTTCATTAACAGAATTCACACTTAAACGTGGATATAATTCTATTAGGTAGTTCTTGCATCTAATTTCTGCTGTATTCAATATACATGTTACTTTTTATAGTAACCATTCTGACACTAAGCGCTTCTCTCTGTAAAATGCCTTTTCACATAGATATGCTAACTTAACAAAAGTGATATCTAATTTTTAAAATATCAATGTGGTAGAAAAAAAATATTCCATATTTATGAAACCACCCCCCCAGCATTTACTGAATCTAGGATTTGACATTTCAGACCAAGGTTTTAGTGGTCAGCCAGAACAGTAATTATTCTTCATTTGTCAGTTTACTGTTCTGTTTCTTCATAATGTCCCATCTTTTTCCACCGCTGTTCACAGATTACAACTTACTTAGATTGCAAATGCTGTTTCGTTGGAACTCAATAAATATTAAATGAAGTTGGATCACTATCTCCACAAGTAATATTAATTGTGAAACTAGGAAACATTTTATGGCAACTCCCCACAGACCCTTACCTGTCGGGTAAAATGTTTCAGAAGATTTTTCTAAAATCCCTGTTGGATCTGAGATAAGAGAATAGAAGTTCAACAATTTATACATGTTTTGCCAGCACTCTGCAGAAGGTTCACTCTGCTCTGACACAGTAATGGAATCAGAATCATCCATATGGATAGTCACATGATCAACATCCTTTGAACCTTTCCTTGATACTTTAGAAGTTCTTCTTTCTGATCTCCCAAGTGAATTTTTGTTTCGAGATTCTTTTTTATTGTTCTCATTATTTGATCGTTTGTTTTTTGCATTGTTGATTCTGTTTACACCATTGAGACTCCCCCGAGAGCTGCGACTGAAATCAGAAGAACGGAAGTCTCTGTGTTTGCGGGTTTTAAACGTGGGTGTTGGAGAAGCTGAACCCGCTGTGTATCTACTGAGCTTGATGTCTGTTTGTGTAGCTTTGATATCATCTATCATAGTGCTGAACTGGTGAATAAGGCGAACTAATGCCATGTCTACATGCTGGCTTATAGACTGACATGAGATTGTAAAATTACAATGAAAAGTGCTATAATGACGTTTATTAAAGTCATGAAATGCAAGTGCACTGGTGGAGTTGTGAGGCGTGCATACAGATTTCTCCATTATAACAGCACTGATGCTGAAGGTCTCCAACATCAATGCTGGTTTGAATTCAAGTGGAGGAAGATTGACGGCGCCTTGCCTAAAAAAAAAGAAAAAGTTTAGAAAGAAAACATTTTTGTTAAACTTTCATATATTTGCTAAATGGTAATATCAATCTCTTCCTGACAGCTATCCCTTTGTCTGTATATTTTAGTCATGTTTAGTATACAGTGCTGTTTGTTTACCGTGTAACAGTTTTGCACTCCTGTAACATGTTAAGCACTGCAACACTATTATTATTTTTATACTTTGTTGTAAGTAGTGAAGGGATAACCTGCTGACAGTGAATTTATCCTCTGTGCTATCACGAAAATAAGTTGATGAGATGAGGATGAAGTGGTTCTTGGGTCCACGGTGATAGGTGTTATGATTGCTTCATGATTTGTAATGATCTAATGTGCTACAAGAGCTTTAAAGTGTGTATTAAGAGCAAATTGTTGAAATATAGATATATTATGAGAAATCTGCATTTTCATGTGAAGTAAAGGAAATAACCATATGGCTTCTTCATAAACTCAAGCTCATACTACAGTTACTGAGTCCATACCTGATCTACCTAACCATAAGAATAAGCTTTAAATGTGGAAACATTTCATAAATTAGAATTATATTCTAAAATAACACTCAAAACCTTGACATTCCACAGTGGTACTTCAAGTCCTGACATCTGATGTGGGAGGAGCCATACCACCACTACATCCAAACACTGCTTACTTCCTACTGCTGCTGCTGTCACTCACTCTCTATCTTCCTTTGAAAACATCCTCAAAACAAGAGAGAAGGCAGGCAGATTCTTCACAAGGCTGTCTTGACAGAACCACCTGCCTCCAAGATGGTTGCTTGTGGAATGACATGCCCTTGGAAACTGGTGTATCTATAGGAAAGACGTCCACTAGGCATTTGGGTTTGGTTGACTGTCCTGAGATGGGTCCTCAAAGATAGACAATGGGTGAGCAGCTGTTCTAGGAAGTCCTGCCAGCTGTTTTCCCATGGCATTTGTCTCAGAAGAGAGCAGGGCCGGAGGGGCTCTCTTCAAAGCTCCTACCATGGAGCCTCCCTACTCTAGTGAAGTGACAGAACGTCTCCCTGGCTGTGGAATGGAATATGTGATTTGCCACCCTCCTCACTCTCCCATGTGAGGGAATTCATTCCATATACTGCCAGGGCCTGCCTTTTTTCTGACAACCAAACTTCAGCTTCAATTAGCTTGTATTTTATATCTTAAATTCACAATTTTGTTAAAATAAGATTGAAGTATTTCTGATCTTAGAGAAGGGATGAACCAGGACATGGATAAGTAATCTGCAGTGACTAAATAACATCCTTTGATATCAAACACGCTCTTGGAACCTGAAGACCATACCTTCTTGCTCTTTTGCTTCTTCTTTCCTTTGCTGTATCTGAATCAACAATGTCTGCTCTAAGGCAATCCAGTGTCCCTGAGAATGAAAGATGTTCTCCAAAGTACATCCTGTAACACAATGGTACTGCATCCTGAGACTGAATCCCTGTGTGGCTCAGAAGAGGCTTGAAAACAACCTATTAAAAATAAAGCAATGTTTGTTCTTGCTTTAGGCATATTAAATTATTTGATATTTGCAAACAGCAGAGCTATGATCTTGATTTAAGGATGGTCTGGTGCTATGTCTTGCATTATGATCCCTACTATGGTTAACACTAGGTGCCTCCCTAGACTGCAAACTTATTTCAAAGCACAGTTTCCATAGTGTACATGTAATTCTTGAATCTAAACCATGATCAACATTAGTAAAAAAAGGAGGAGATCCTAAGAAAGGAGGAAGATAAAAGAACACATGTTTCTTGTTGGCAGTTTTCAAATCATAACAAAGAACTGTTGGGAAATTTCTTAGTTTTTACATATGCAAGTTAAAGCAAGTACCCATTAAGAACAAGCGCTAACCCAAGATTCCTTACTATCCACAACCAACCACACTCCAGACAATCTATATATTGTGCACTATAAGTGTTATGCCCTGCTCTAAAGCATGGACTCTGACTCAAGAGTCTGAAGCAGAGGGCATGCCAGAGGCTGAAACAGCAGGGCCTTCCACACAGAGAGAGGTTACAGTGCTGGAAACAGAACAGGGGATGGTGCCAGCTCCAACAGAGAGTCCTGCCTCTTCTGATACAGAACACTTACCTAGACCCAGCTTTGCACAGCACAGGCAGCAAAGGGAGACTCAGCGTCGCTCTCTCAAAATTTATAACCGGCAACAATCTATCAAGGTGCAGCTGCACTAGGCTTTGGGCCTATTTAGCTGGTGTCCTTCCCCTCCAGGAGTTGTCAGAGCTTATCTGACCTGCTACCTTGCTGAATACCTTGACAAATGCTTGGATTGACCTTGGACACTGCCTTGCCGTGAAACCCTGCCAGACAGTTTATGTTGGACTTTATTTATGACTCCTTGCTTACTGCCTGGAAGTAAGTAACAAGCTGGGAGATACTCAGTTTGTTTAGTTTGATTTATTAGCTGTGCCAGGACAGAGATAGGACAATAAGCAAACTCGCTTTCTCACATCAACTCTTCACACAACTGCTTTTTATACTGATGAAATTCTATGGACAGTGCAGGGATGCAATCCACAACCACACAGATTATCTTCCCTCATTCCTGGTGAATGTTACTATCTCAAAAGCCTTTCCTCTATGTCATACTGATGTGTGTTCTGGGGTGTTTTTACTGCACTTACTTTGCCGTGCAGCTGCAGCCCTTCCCCTCTTTGAAAGCCTAGGACACCAGAGCAAGAAAGGCCCTCTCTGCCTAACGGCCAATGGCCACAAGTACAGATGCAGCTATTCTCCTAGGATCTTCCAGCACTGATTCTCTAGTACAGATTTCTCCAATCTAGTGCCCTTCAAATGTGTGGACTACAAATGCTTTCACCCCTAAGTAGAATCTATGGTGATTGTGCTGGCTGAGGTTGATGGGCATTGCAGTTCAAACCATGTAAAGATCTTGGGCTTTAGGAAGACTCTAATGTGTTCTCCATGATAGAATCTTTGAAGACAGTTTGCAGGGTTGTTTAGCTAAATCACCAATCCATTCAATTAACTATATGCATAGACTTCTGGGTACTATTCAGAGTGCTGAATACACTACACTGCCTAGGCTTTGCATCTCTCTAAAAGATATTACTACAGTATTTTTTTAAAAAAGTAATCTTCTCCTAGTGTACCTATTGCAAAACTGAATTCAAGGATTTTAATTATCTGCCTTGGACTAAGCAGGGAGGATGATATAACTAAACTTTAAAGGGTCTCATTTCATTAAAAAAAATGGTACAGCTGAGAGACAGATTTGTTCCTTAGTGGGTTAGGGGAAAAATGTAACACTAGAACTTACATTACAGTACACAAGGTATACTTATTGTAGGCTTTCTTTTGTGTGTGGGATAACAAGATGATTCTGCTTTATATTCCAGCTTTATAGATAAACGCTCACCTGGGCATCTGCGAGTTGAACAGCAGGGAATCCCTGGTTACCCTCCTCAATACAAGCAATGTCGTCTTGACTAGTACTGTGCTGTGAATGAGTTCCATCCAACGTGTTTTGATCACTGGATAGTACTGTATTGAAATCAGATGCTGAAGGTATAGTTGGGAGATTTGGGGCCACACCTATGAAATAATTCTTGTATTAAATTCTCCAATAGCACTATTAGATTTAAAATATGTGAACCCATTTTGTCTGCTGAGGAAGGGTAGAAAAAAAATCTGAGAGGAGAAAATGTTTTGTGCTACTCTACCAGTTTAAGCTAGGTTATGACCCACTCATATAAATAAAATAAGCATACCACTTATACAATTAAAATGCATATACTTCTGAAAAGCAGAGGGCAGAGAATTGAGAAAGCCCTGTTTATGGACATTTTGTAAGTATCTGGCTTGACCCTGATGGAAACTAAGTTGAATCCTTAGTCTGATCCAGCATGGCTTCTTATGCTCCTGTCTTAAATGACTTGTTTACAGCCACCTATGGCCAGGCTCTGGCGTGCTTTCACTAGATCCCACAGCTTCTAATAGAACTAACAATTCTGCCCACATTCTGCAGCCCTCCAACCACCTTATAAAATTGCTCCAGAGTGCTGGATTAGATTTTTTGTGTTATAGGGAGCTGCAATGGGAGAAGGCGGGGAAAGAAGTCCCATTCTCCTGACACAAAGATGTACATCTTTGGATCCTGGCCTATTTTTCTTTTGTTTTCTGATTCATTTAGCAATACTAGGAAAAGATTATCATAAAGAAGACTATGACCTCCTTAAGTAAAGAATACTGTTATGGTATTAAATACCTGTTGGGAGACTATTGTGTCCAGATTTGGTGACCGGAGACTCCTGAACCACACTTCCCCTATTGCCCACAGCATTTGACATCCAGTTATAGAAGCTTACAGAGGATGGCTCCGATAATAAAGGATGTTCAGATAATATTTCAGAGGGCATGGTGTTCACTACAGGGATATAAAAAAGACAACCTTTACATGACCTACAATACTTCGGTGCTTCAGTTATAATGATAATGTATTTTTTTTCAATTCTTAACAAACAGGAAAATATTTTTAAGCAAACAGAAAATGTCAAGTGGACAGCAAATATTCAGTAAACAGGTCATGACATTATCCCCCACAACAAGATCTTTAGTAGTCAGCCACTGGCCCATGCCCCTTAATGAGTGAACAGTCCTTCATTTTAATTATACCCATTCATCAGTGTGCTTCTATGTTAGCGACATATTTTATCCCACTGCTTCCCAAAGTGATTACTGTTACTGTTTCCTTTTCTTTAAGAGTCAATGGTGCACATTGCTGCAAGCTACAATGCTAAAAATGAACTTAATGTTTCAGCTATACAAAAATTTGCGCTAGCAGTTCTGTTGCTGAACTTCAATCAAGTGTCAAGCATTAAAAGTGTCATACATGCAATGATAATTTTTGCAAATACAAGGAATGGCAATATAACCATACTTCTGAAATCAGCACAAACCAAAATTTAGTTTTTATTTACCATCATCCTCCCTCTCTGCCAAAAGTGGCTTTCACAGCAGCAAACAATTGCCTATTTAATGGATTCTTAGTTCGTTAACTGAATGGGGATCTCACAAGATGTGGCGGAATAAAGAGGAGTTAAGAGGAATAAAGAAAGACTACAGAGAAGCTAGACTGAACTCTGGCATCCCAATGAAAAATTCTGATGAGTTTTCATTAAAGGGTAAATTAAATATTACTCTCTCTAAATATTTTCCTTCTACTTGTCCATCGGACAATGCCCAGTCCACCAGAGGTGATATCTCCTTTGTTTATCAGGACACCAATTCTTTAAACCAAAGTTCTTCTAATGAATGGACTACAAGACACCTGCTCCTTAAGACTCTCTTACTGCTGACACAACAATAAACTCTCCTAACTGAAAAACTATGCCTAAAATGTTTTGGTTCTTCCTTTTTTTTTATGAATTATGTTTCGAGTCAAAAAAAGCAAGGCAGCAGTCTAGATCATAGGGGGAAAAAATCAATGTATCATTATGCCTTTATTGAGCCAGCCCAAAAGTTGTAAAGCTTTGACATTATTTTGTGAAAATTTTGGCCTAAAGTTATTGTTCCAATATGAAGTTCGACCTAGATCATTTATTGTCGGTATTAAAGAGTATGTATTGGAGCAGGAAACACTTTCATGAACTGTCCTTGACTGAGTGTTCCTTCAAAAAGCCTACCTTCCGGCAGAAAAAAAAAATTGTCGACATCATCTAAAATCACAGGAAAGTAACAAAGCACTGAAGATACCAACTACTGTGAAATTAAACCACAAGTGAATGTTTGCATCATTAAGACTGAGCTATACTACAATGATTCTGTACCTGTTCTTGTTAAGGAACTACTCTTAGGGGCTGTAGCACTTCTTTGAGGTGTTCCTTCCAAAAGATTGTGCAGGCTAGGAAAACTTCCTGTCAAGTAGCTGAGCAGACTCTCTTTTCTTGGACTTTCCTTGATAAGCAGTCCAGAACGACCAGCATGCACTGGTGAGTCAGTAGCTGTATCTCCACTAGTGTAGCTCAGAGAGTGATATGGATGGATACCCTGGAACATGAATAAAAACAATCACATTACGATGACTAACAGGTGACTCCTACAATGTTTATTTGTATGTTCAGTGGGTCTTCTTTCTTTATGAGTGTTCTTACAACTACAGCCAAAAGAATAACTGGATATCAACATGACACTGGATTTAGGTCATCATCATCATTCGGGGGGGGGGAGATTTACCTTTATTTTAAGACCAGAATCACTGTGAGTATGAGTCTTTGATAATTTCCTCATAATTTCAGCCCCAGTCACAGGCCCAGAAGAAACACCAGCAGGTGGGGGGCGGGTACCAGATCCTTCAAGAAGCATTGTATGTTCACTGACGGTGGCTGAAACATGCAACAGTTTTACAAATTAATAATAGGACAATGCAGCCAAAGCTAGTTGTTACTGAGAATACTTATTACAAAATTGACTTGTAAGCTTTTATTTACAATTGATACACAAAATTTCAGACACTAATTTAATAGCAATTTAAGATCCTAATTCTGGGCCAGCGGACATTTCTAAGAATACAACACATTTCTGAGAACTGTTTTTTCCACACCTCTTTTTTTCTCTTCACTGTTGCTCATAATTACAAAATAGCTTTCAATCTGTACGCTCTTTTCAAAATTACCTTTGTATAAAATTCTCCATTATCAATTTATAATTATTACACTGCATAACTTTATGTAAGAGCTTTAAAGTGCTTCAGTTATACAGTTTTTATGATGTGAGACAACTGCCAGGTACCACAGATGTCATTACCAGCATCTTGAAATCAGATTAGAAACATAAGCAGCCAGTGCAAAGTTTGCTTTCCTTAGATCAGTTAGAAAGTGTACCTATTAGAAGACATCTGGTAAATAGATATTTACCAGATGTCTTCCAATATGCACACTTTCTAACTGATCTAAGGAAAGCAAACTTTCAGCCCAGCAAAGTTAACCAAAAACAGACCTGATAGTCATTAGGTTAAAACATGTTGCAGCCGCTGTCAATACTAAACAGAATGTAATGGCAATTGATTATATCAAATTGCTGCCTATTTGTACTTCCAAGTATAGAGCTGTCCATTCCTAAGCGCTTCTGCTTTTTTATTATTTTATATATTAAAATACTTATATTCTACCTCTATCCAAGGACCACAGAGCAGCATGCAATGAAATCATTCTACCAAATTTAAAACAGTATGAATAAATAAAATAATTTAAAAGGCAAAAAATTTAAACAATTCACTAATTAAAAGACAGATATCAAAAGTTAAATGGGTTAAAATAAATTTAAACTACATGGATGGTGCCTAAGCAGCAGCAGTGTGACTGCCAAACAGGTCTCCAAGGAGATAGTGTTCCATAATTAGGATGACACAACAGAGAAGGCCCTCTCTCATGTCTTCACATAGTCTATTCCCTCACTGAAGAGACAGAGAGAAGCCCTCCAGCAGACCTTAAAACTTGGGCAGGTGCACATACAGAGAGATGCTCCTTCAAGCATTAAAGTTCCAGGCTGTTTAGGGCTCTAAATGTCATTACCAGCACCTTGAAATCAGATTAGAACTATAAGCAGCCAGTGCAATTCCTTTAAAATTGGTGTTATTTGGTTTTTGTATGCTCCACGATTTTTTTTGTATGATTTTACCTTGCTGCTGCCTTTTGTACAAGCTGTGATTCTAGGGTAATATTCAAGGGCAACCTAAATAGGCTGTATTTCGACAGTCTAACTGGGAAGCTACCAGTGCATAGGCTACTGCGGCTAAATTATCCCTGTCCAGAAAAGACTGCAGCTGGCAGATCAGTCAAGGCAGCCTCAAGCAGTCCAAGCTATGGCGTCCACCTGAGTCTCCAGTGGCAATGGATCTAAGACTACTCTCATGCTACTGTGAGACATGCATGCATCTTCCTTTTCTCTTCTGGAGCTCCCATTCCCATTCCCTTGCCTCTGGCTCCAGCACTGAGAACTCATGCTGAGGAGGAAGGGAATGGAAGGCTTGAAGGAGCCTTTCTTCTCCCCTCTGGAGCTCTCCCTCCCACTCCCTTCCCTCTGGCCCTGGCGCTGAGAACTTGCACCAATGTAGTAAGCAAGGGAACGGCAAGGGGGAGGCTCACGCAAACCTTCTCCCTTCTGGAGCTCGCCTCTCTCATCCTCTTATGTTTGGCCCTGGCAAAGGAAAGGAAAGGCAATGGGAGAGGGGGACAATGTGGAGAGGGAGTTATTCGCAGTTTTTCTACTTTTGTGAGGGTTCTGCACCCTGAACCCTCATGAAAGCGGAAGGGCCACTGTACATTTAAGGCTCAGCAAAGAAAATCCAAAATTCATACATTTCCTCACATGGATCTAGAGGGTTTAATTAACTCAAGTTGTTCTAGAATGTGCTGCCTCTCAAATTAACTGTCAAGGCCTATTACAACTTGTGAGATATTTCAGTTGTGTGACCAAAACAAAAACTGCTAAAATGAATATTCTAGGCATTTCTGACCACAATCAAACAAGAAACAGCACACAGAAAAGAAACTACACACATTCATAATTACTTCTCACCAGAACAAGAAAGGCAGACTTTGAAAATGCACATACATACATGCACTCATTTATGTGAAAGAAACAGATTAAGTTACATAAAACACATGTAATGTAAAGAAGCTGGGGGAGACAGGAAAAATTCAAATAAAAGATTGGTTCTGCATTCATAGAATTGAGTCAAGTTGAAAAGGTGTTGCTCTAGCACATGAATACCTGCATCAAACTCAAATTCTGCACCATCAGCACTTGTGTCACTTTGAAGACCACCTCCGTTGTCTAAGCCAAAGCCATCCTCTTGCTCATGGGCTACTGTTGATGGGAGTTTCATTGGCTGCGTTGGCCTATGCAAGCTCACCCCTTTGAAGGCTGGTGTTACCACAATGAATTTCATCCACTGTCTAGCTAGTGCTATGAGACCCTTCTTTAATGTCACCAGAGCAGGAAGGCCATCGCTCTAGAAAAAAAACAACCATATACATTACATTCCAAAATCAAATTCAAAAGGATTTATTTATCTTAGTCTTTTACAGCATCCACAAAAGGAAACATAGCAGCACACAGTAGTGCAATCTTCTCCACGTTAGCTCAGAAGGCTGTGTACATTTAATTATTTATAACATTTATATTCCACTTTTTCATGTTTCAAGTGGCTAACAAAGAAAAAGAAACACATAAAAAAAGAAATTCTCCCTCTCTGTTGTTTCTCATTGGCCCTGTTTCATATCTGTTTCTGTTAGCACTCATCACCTGGGTCACTATTAGAGTGAGCAATAATGAAAATGAAGGTATTAAAATGTCTGCCACAGCAAGTCTGCCACAACAGATATTCACAGTAATTTTAACATATAGTGATACTGTGAAGATTATTATACAAATAATAAATGCAACAGTGTTGTAAGTACTTTGGAAAGCACCACATTTTTTATAGCAGTGTACTGTTAAATAGAAACTTACCATAGTTGCATCTTCAATGATGGAATAATTTGCTTGATGGAGATAGTGGTGTAATATATTACAGAGCAAACAGGAAGGATTTTCTTGAAGGTAACGGGCTAGTTTAGTGAGCCTGTTGTACTTGCTTCTCAATGGAAAATGTACACTTTTGTTCTAAATAAATAAAAGTGGTTAGATGCATTAACACTATTTATTTATTGTTGCTCTTGTCATTCTATTTATTTACATCCTGATGTCTTCCTAATCCATGACTCAAGGCGGCTTACAAAACGATAAAGTGGAAAACAAGACAAAGTGTAAAACCTGATGATAAAGTTAAAACACAATTACACAAGCTACTGTACTAAAACACCACTAATTTCAAAAGTATAAAACCATTTAAAAATTATAATAAGAATAAAAATGCAGCACACAAACCCCATGAAAATATCCTTCTGCACAAACAATTAACCATCAAATGTTTGTTTAAATAAAGAAACCCTCTATCTGCTGGTGAAAGGAGACCAGAGAGGGGGCCATCCTAGTTGCATCTAGTAACAAGACCCTAATAATAATTTAGCACAGATTAGTTTATTTTGGTCTGTGTTTTATACATTGTTTTCATCTGAATATATGTGTATACATACAACAGAACTGTGTTGCTACTTTTGGAATGTGTGTACACACATATACATAAATACACACATGCACACACACACAGACATATATAAAATACCAGTTCATTAAGGCGGCAAGTTAATCAACAAAAAGAATTGGGAGGAATATTATCTGAAAAGTCTTAGAATTATTATCAGTGTATGTTTCCAGAGAAACATCATAATATTTACACTTGTAATTGTCCTGCAAAGAACTCAAGATGACATATGTTCGGCTATTCCATAGAGAAATTATGAACTATACTGGGGAGGCAAATGTTTGGAACAATAAGCTGAAAAGTTCTGTAACTATTATTTTGTACATTAAGCAACTGCTATAAGACTTAACTCTTTGCTTCTTTACCTATTGTCCAGCAATCCACCCACCTCTAATGCTTCTGTCATTATACAGCCCATGACAGCACAAATTCGTAGTGTTCCCTCTGTGTCTAATTTGTTTAAAGAAGAC
Organism: Ctenosaura bakeri; assembly: GCA_948474755.1. Lineage (NCBI taxonomy): Eukaryota > Metazoa > Chordata > Lepidosauria > Squamata > Iguanidae > Ctenosaura > Ctenosaura bakeri. The sequence continues at coordinate 220,980 of CAOLHI010002452.1, read as the reverse complement.
TTCACTTGATCAATAGGGAGAAGCCAAGCACCAACCGCAGGAGTTGCAGTGCTCAGAAGATTCAGCTGCCTGTTGGAAGAAATATCAGTTATGAAAGGCAATTGGGGCAAGACATACAACATGTTCACATAAATAAAGGTGTTCCTTTAGTATCTTCATGTAACAATACTGTGAATATTCAGAAAATCAATCATATGTTATATAAACATCTTTTATGTTGCAACAGGTCTACAATGAACATATCTGTGCAGAATACAAAGAAAACAAAATGTGAAAATGGTAGTGAGCAATGCAGAATTTAGACAATTATGCAATATAATAGGCATTAAATAAGAATCTATTAGGATAGTAAGTTCCTATGTTACTCATCTTGGTACTTTGAAAAGAAAGGTCTCCAGCTCCAGAAACTTAAGTATTTAAACGCCATAAAACAATTGTGCTAGAATCTTACAGTGACCATATATGAGAAACGCATACTGTTATTTGAAAAAAAAATCAATTTTTCAAATAATGTTCACTATACTCATTAGTTCCTTAACTATCTAATACTGTACTTTCACTAGAACAAGTTGGCTTTATGCCAGGCAGGAAATTATCTGATGCCATACATTGAACGTTAAATATAATACACAATGCTAACTTTAAGAAAGAGCCAACATCATTAGAATCATTCGATATTTTAAAAGATTTTCATAAACTAGAATTATTTGAGTGGCTTTCTAAGAAAATGAACCTCTGGAAAATAATTTATTATGTTATTGGAAAGATCTTATGTAGGTTCGAAAGTGCAGATGAATGTTAACAGGTTAGATTTATTGCCAACTCCACTCAGAAGGGGGTCAAGGCAAGACCACTGCCCGCCCCCCAGTTGCAATGGCAAGAGAACCTCTAACAGCTTAGGCAAAATGATATTATAAGAGGAGTAAAAATTAACAGTCTAACTCACAATATTAGTCTATATGAAGATAATAATTATTTTTATATAAAAATACAGAAGAAGCAGTGCCTGAATTAATTTGGATAATAAATTTATTTGGATTAAATACAGGATTGATGTGATAAACTATGTGAAATCAAAATTTTGTGCTTAAATTGTTATATAGACAACAGAAAACATGTAACATATAAGTGGGCTCACTTTATGTCCTTCCAGCTTTTGCTATGTAGGAACTAAAGCTCTAAATAAATTATACTTAATTATATATAAACCGACCCACTTGGAGATCGCCATACCAGGGATGGTACCTCTCGCAGGATGGCGAACAGGACCGCAGGTAGGGTGACCAAAGTCTCACGTCCTTGTCTCTATAGGATGGAGGGTAAGACAGGTACGAGCCCGGATGTTCTCACCAGGCATGTTCTCAACCATACCTCCCAATGTGCAATGCGGAGGTGAATGGTGAGTCAGTTGAAGGGCGAGACGAGGCCCTTTCGAAGTAGGCCTCCCGGTGGCGCAGGGACCGACGTCTCACCCTGCGTTCTGGGGAGTGCAACTCACTCCTGCCAGAAGCCGCCCAATGACTGGGTGAGGCCCAATGTGGGGCCGGAACATCCTCCGGGCAGTCCACCCTTTCTGGGTGACCGGGCAGAGATACCGCAGCCGTAAGCACGGGCGGTTCCGAGGGCAGGACCAAGCCAGTGGACTGCTCCTCATCAGACACCTCCAGAACTTCTTGTGGGTCTGACTCTTCACCTGGGTCCCCAGTCTGTTGGGTTGGAGGTGTCGGAAGGCAGGACACTTCTCCTTCCTCTTCTTTTTCTTCTCCTTCTCCTTAGAAACCTCTTGAGAGGCACGCTGGGAAGCAGTAAGCGGCCTAGTTGGTTTAGCTACCTCCGAGCCCGCAGGAGTGTCCTTGGAAGTCGACATGGCCGATGGTAACTTTGGAACCCTTGGTAAGGCCGATATCGGTGGCCGCGAGGACGGTACCAAGCCCGATACGTCGACATTGGCGGTACGGCAGCCGCTGATACCGCCGATGATGTGGTCGCAGATCATCCCGAAGTCAATGGTTTGGACATGACGGAGTGAGCCGCAGGCTGATCCCTCGCCCAAAGAGATTCTTCCCAACAGTAAGATTTTAAACGGGACGAGCGGTTTCACAGAGTCTGAGCAGTAAACTCATGGCAAATGGGACAGGCCTTAACGTTGTGAGTTTCTCCCAAACAAATAAGGCACTCATGATGTCCGTCGGACAGGGCAACAAGTTACGCAGCTTTTGAACAAAGCCGACATAGACAGTAGACGAAGACGAGAGAGTTCAAGGGGGGGAACGCACAAGGAGGGCAGAGAACGGAGGCAGAAGAAGAAGAAACTGATGAAGAAAAGGTGGAGGAGGGGGAAAAAAGAGATCCAAAATACCAAAACCAAGTCCGAATATCCAACGATCCAAAGAAAAGCCAATAGCGCTACTAAACAAAGAACCTTCCGTTCACAACGGCAGACAAGAAAGAACTGAGGAGAGACCGTTGGCTTGACGGGCTGAGCATGCTCAGTACAGGCATGGGGGAGGGGTTCCCACCAAGCTACTAAGCTCTAGAATCTTCCAAATGCGCATGCGCGAAAGCTCCTAGTGTGTGAGGCACAGAGACCACGAAGAAGAAGATAAAATTACTTTAGTAAAAATGAATATACTTCTGAGACTATCTTTCTTGTTTCAAACCATACCAATTAATGGTGATATTAAAGGTATTGTATAGAACAATTAACATCAAAGATAGAAATTGTTACTACTAATCAGCTACTTATATAGCAACTACTTGTGTTAGCAAATTCTTACAAACATGAAACAGTATGTGTGCAGAGGAACCCAAAATGAAATTTTAAATCTGGTTAACTTGAGCAAAATTTCAAATTCAATCAGGGGCTGAACAGCCTTGGTGTCTGATATTTAAAAAAAAATCACTCAAAGAAAAAGTAGTCTAGAATGTATTCTTTAGCTCTGTTGGAGTCTATGTCAGCAACTCTAAAGAATCCACATTGAAAATTATATATAGATGGCACCATACTGCAAAAAGAACAAATAAAATTTACCCTAATGTGACCCATTTTATTGAAGAGCTTGTAATATATTAGGTTTGCTATATCATATGTGGTTTTCTTGCAAAAAAGTTAAAAAGTTTTGGTTGAATATCATTGATTTCATTGCATTAATGGTAAGGCAGAATAACTCTTTGTGAGAAGTTACTGGTATTTTTAATTTTTACACATAATGGACATTTAAAAAATAAAGAGTTCATAAATATGCTGTTGACAGCAGCAAGACAGGAAATTACATCTTGTTGGAAAACTGCAAAAGATTTTTGTATGAACAAATAGTTATGTAGAGATTGGTGTGCAGCTTAAATCAAGAAGCTAGCATTTACTGTTAAATTAGTAAGAGAAAACAGGGTGGATGACACATTTTGGGCCATATGGCATCCATTTATTCAATATGTAAATATAAATATAGAAATAACAAGACTTCCAGACCAAGTTACTTGTATTTGGTCAGAAACTTTTTGAAACAGATTTATCTGTAACAAGACAAATCCAGAAGAGTAACAGGATTTGAAAAAGAAAAGGATTAGTAAATTACAAAGGACCGTACACTAAATATACAGAAGTGACATTACAATATTTCTGCTTTGTTGTGTAGTTTTCTTGTGTGATTCATTTTTATAATGCTGTAATTTATTATTTGTTTATACTTACTACTATATGATTATTTTGGTATTACTGTAAAATGAGCCCTGGTGGCACAGTGGTTAAATGCCAGTACTGCAAGCCACAAGGTTGTGAGTTCGATCCTGCCCGGCTCCAAGGTTGACTCAGCCTTCCATCCTTTCGCAGGTCAGTAAAATGAGTACCCAGCTTGTTGGGGGCATGTATAGAAATGTTTCAAAATACATGCTATTTGTAAGTTGTTCGCCGCCTCGATCCATATGGAGAGGCGGGATACAAAAAAATAAATAAATAAAAATAAATAAATAAATAATTTTTTTTAAAAAAACTAAGACGATTTTGATTTAAAGACTGTTGTTGTTGTTGCTGCTGCTGCTGCTGTTGTTGTTTACCTTCAAATCATTTCTGACTTATGACAATCCTAACATAAACCTATCATGAGGTTTCTTGGCAGAATCTGATTAGAGAAGCTTGATCTTGCCTTCCTCTGGGGCTAAGAGAGTATGAGTTGGCCAAGGTCACCCAAGAGGGGATTCAATCCTGGTCTCCCAGTGTCCTAGTCCAGCACTTAAACCACTACACTATGTCAGCTGTTGATTTAATATTGTTTACTCTATGTATTGCTTTCTTTCAGTCCCACCTCCAAATCTAAAAAGCCACCTATTAATTGTATAAAATATATTTACATAGAAGCATCAGGCAGGCATCCCAAAGAAATGTTTGCTGTTTTGTGAACACGTATTAAAAAGCAAAACATGCAAAGATCATGGCAACAATGCAGCAGATTTATAGGTGTAGTCCTCATCCTTTTCTTCAGTCAGCCAATAAATGTATTGTTTCTGACTGCAAGCCACTGCAAAACCAAAAGCAGAAATACACACACACACACACACACACACACACGAGTATCTAGAAATGACTGCTATCTATAGCCCTAAAATACCACCCCTTCAGAACTAAAAACACCACCAGGATTGGCATGTATTACCAATCCATCAAGAAGAAATAGTTTCAAATATTCAGCCTAACTGTAACCGTCAGCAATACTGCAGCACACTGATTCAGATCACTGCTCATCTTTTTTTTTTCACAATATACAAAGTAAGCAATTTAATATTCCATGAGACTGCAACAGGCATGGGCCCATATTTTCTGAAGTAGAACTCACTGTACCTTGAAAATTTATGGGCAGGTGAACGCACATTTGTGGGAGCGGCAAAGCTGAACCAAATCTCTTTGATTGTCAGTTTCATGCTACAAGAATCAGGTGGGGGAGGCCTTAAAGGATGCTCTTTTTTCAGATCATCAGATTCAACCCCTTCATCCTAAATGAAGAAGAGAAGAAATACACAAGATTAAGTCTATCACTCAGAATGCAAGAGTCAGTGTATGTGTTTGTGTGTGTGTAAAATATATCAACTTGAAAATATCAACTCTAAACTTGAAAATATAAAAGATGAAAGACTCTTTTAACAAAACGCAGAAGTGCTCATGGATTAATGCACTGGCTACTTACCATGAAGGCACATTCCAGCAGCGGAGGAGATAGCCTCTACTGCATTAAGTCTCATTCTGTCTAGGGCTAGCAGGAGATGTGGCTTATGACAGAGGTGCAATTACTCAGATAACAGGCACCTCCTTAGTTTTTCCACATCCCGGACACAAAAACTAGGAGTGAAAGTTAGGAAAAGACACCCACTCCAACCTATGAAGAAGTAGCCAACCCACCATCTCAGATGAAGCAGGAAGGCATCATCTGCTAACGGGATCTCGCAAAGTTAATAAAAACAGAACTAGGGAGGGATCACAGTGAACTGGCTAGTCACAAGACTCAACCAGCTGATGAAGGATGCTCCTTCTAAATACCACTTTCGCAGAAGCATTTTTGTCAATTTTGTAGTATCTAATAAAGGAGAATAAGGCAATGAGGGAAGAAATCACTGGTCCCCTTGGGCTAGGTTGAGGATCTCTGGGAACCAGTTAGCCAGTTAGCAGCCATTAGGTTCATTGACATCCACTCCTGGAAAATAGGGTCTTTAACTGGAAAGAAAATCTGATGAAGTAGGGGGAAGGAACATGGAGACAGGCATCCATTAGTTCAATGGAGGCATAAAAATTTGCCAGCTGAAAGCCCCTGTGTAGTCTGCAGGGTTTCCATATGGAATTTCTGGCCCATCAGATGTAAATTTAAGAAATCCAGATCTAAGATCCCCTTATTTCTTGGAGAATACAAAGAAAATTAAGCACCCATATTCCTGAGGAGGTATGATCTCAACTGTTCATCTTGTAAGAGATATTGTATGGCGGAGCTAGACAGAGAGGGCAAGGGCCATTTTTACCCCTGTACTCAGGTGTGACATGTGCCCTAGGAATATTGGTATTCTATTGTGGGAAGCACTCAGGTCATGTCACTAAGTACTGACAGGAAAAGTGATTTTATTTAGCAAATAAGAAAACCTACTGTTTCCATCAAAAGCTGAAGCTAAATGATTGCTATTCAGTGCATTGTGAAAGGTTACCTGCTCATCTGAAGCTGAATTTGGATGAGTGTCTGAAGCAGCACTTATTTGATCACAGGGGAGATTCTCCTCAGACACATCTGTATTGTAACCACTGCCAGTTGGAGAGTCTGAAGAATTGTTTGATGCAAGTAATCCACCCCTCTCTGTGGCTGTGGATTTTCCCATGTTCCCAAGTGTGTTATATAAAATAGCACCAGATTGTCGACCACCTGTGAATACCAAAAGGTAGCAAAATGTTGGTTTCTTCAAATTTCTGCAATAGCACACAAAGGAAATTCTTGACTTCTAATTTACCTTTAATTGTCAGATTTTCAATTCCACATTCAAACATGATCCAGCCCCATTTCTCTTGGCTAGGACCTATCCGTGTTACATCTGGTCCTGCCTGATGATCAGTTTCGTCTACAAAAGAAAAGTCATCCAGCTCTTCCAAGGTGAAAAGTACTTTTGATTTTTCAAAAGGAATAGCTGTGATTGCACAGGTGCCAATATCTGTAAGAAAAAAGATGATATTTTACAGGACAACATTTTAAACAAGGAGTTATGGCCTTACAGGGGAAAGTACATTTAGTTGGGTAATACTGAGTGCAAGCAAATGGTATTTCAAATTGTCACAGCAGCACAATCTTGAAACACAGATAAGTGGCACCGGTCCCAGTATCTGAGTTTGAATTTTGGCTAATTTTCTGCTGTCTGCTTCTACAAACTCTGATGTTCACAAGCAAATGCCTCCCTGAGGATATCCTTTTTATCATTTCAGACTTCATGCAGTGTATGACTGAGCTGCTCATACTGAGTAAAATAAAGCTGGGAACATGGCCATGCCAAGAATGAACTTGTGCAGAGAACAGGTGGAATATATTTTCACATTAAAAATCCTCACACTGTTAAATCACAGGAGGGTCCTCTTTAGAGTACTCAGCATAATGGACAACCTAGTCTTCAACAGTGGGTTGTACTGAAACCTTTCATGCATACCTGCTTTATGCTTACCTGTTGTATCAAGGCCTCTGAGCTGCCCATGAATGCGGTGAATATTGAGCTTAGCTGCAATTTCTTTTCCTTTCTCTGCTCCAGCATTTGATCTCAAGGATCCTGATGACTGAGGCTGCATTTTATTGCTATGGATGTACTTGTCAAAAGTCACAGAACTTCTTCTAATTTCTGCACTGTTTGGATTATCTTCAACTATACCTCTTTTTTAAGAAAATGGAGAATCTCAGAATTCAATTTTGTTTGCACAATCTGCATATTTTGTTCACTCAATAAAAATAAATTACCAACCAACCAAGTATTAAAAAATTATTACAGTGATCATTAACCAAGTGAAATATGTACAGATGTCACTAATGCATATGCAAAACTGAAGAAAAATCATTACAATAATCTGTACTTTCACATACAACATATTTAATATGAAAGCCATTAAGATAAATGTCATCTTGTACAGTGGGCTAACATAGCAAAACATTTAAAAATATTGTGACATTTCCCCCAGACCTAGAATGAGCACTTTTTGAGGAAATACGGAATAATTTCAACCCATTCTTTCTCTCGGTATCTTAATTAAACCTCTCATTTCTGATTCAGGTGGTAATTATCAAGAAATGGCTAAAAGAAAAAAATGTTAAGCTATGCTATTCAACTAGATACAAATACTATGTAATTTATGAAAAGAGACTATCACTACCAAAAGATAATGCCTTACCTGTTCATACGGACCTGCGTAGCAATCCTATCAAAACACAAAGCCACTAAAGAAACATGGGTTACACTTTTCCCTGTGGCTGTGCCTGATGATTCTTCCACTGATGCTTGCAGTAAACATAGATTTACCTTCAAAAAGAGTGACAGACATTTGCAGTGTTCTCCAACATAAAGAACATAAAAATGATATTTGCATTCCATCTCAAAGAATTCAAAAAACTTCACAACTAGCTAAATGTCATTTCTCCAAACACTGCTATATATCAGCACCAGTATAGCCTTCCTAGAAAAGATGTTCCAGAAGCTGGGAGCTGCCACCAAAAGGGCCTTCTTTATATTTCCACCAGACATGCCTATAAGTGTAGTTGGACGGACGGAAAGGACTCTCCCAAAGATCTCAAAGCCTGGGTAGGTCTGTATAGGAGGACATAGTTTTCAAATAGCCTGGACACAAGCCATACTGAAACAGGCATGGTTCCCACTTCAGTCTCTTTAGACTGAAAGATTGAGGGTTCTTTGCCATTTGTCAGCTAATATGTATCTGTTTGGACTTCTAGTCATCTGTGCTTCCAACTTGTGACCAATAGTAAAATCCAAACAGGCAGAGATAGCATCAGCATTCTGCTTACACACTCTTAAGAACTGGGATCTCAGGTGTCTCAGTCAGTTTTTTAGGCTACATGCAGCCACAGACATATAAACATGTACACTCTCTTTGGGGAGAAACATAGACTTTTCAATGTCAAGACACATTATTTCATTAAATTATATTACATTTAAAGCATTGTCCATTCATTCATTACAGCAAATAAGGTGTTGCACTTTCATAAGGATGGAACCTTTATATCTTCTGCATTTTCTTAATAGGTATAACTATTACACTACTATCTAAAATAATATTGGAGTACCTTAATCTATATATCCTCTGTATAGGAACACAAAGACATCTCAGTGATATATATCCCTGGGCATTGCTATATGCAGCAACATCCATTACAGTCATCCTTCCACAATGGCTAGGGTTAGGAGCACAGGGCCTCCGTGAAAGCGGAAAAAACACGAATAACTCTAGCACCCCCCAACCATATTTAACACACAAAAAATGAAGAGTTGGTACTTACATGAACAATCATTCTGGGATGACAGGAGGAGCAATCCACTACGCCTGGGTTGATCCTCGCGCCAGCTTATGCATGAGCCGTCCTCGAGCTAGATGAAATTCCGTTAAACCGGCTCCTGTCCCTCTCCAGCCAGTTTCCTTTCTCTAGCGTCTCTGCTATCTTTCCACTTTCCTCGTACTCCTTTACCTAAAACCTTCCTTTAGTGCTGGGTATGGATTGCTCCTCCTGTCATCCCAGAATGATTATTCACGAAAGTACCAACTCTTCATTCTTGGGCTGACAGGAGGATCAATCCACTATGCCTGGGACCTTCCCAAGCTGACACCTGGGCGGGTTTCTAACTATATCACTGCCTGCAATACCTGGCAGCCAAATGCTGCCTTGGCAGATCTATATTTGTCCAGTTTGTAATGTTTAATGAAAGTAGTTGCCTCCTTCCATCCTGCTGCACTGCATGCATCTTCTAGTGAGCAGAATGAGTTACAGGCCACTGAAGTTGCCATTGACCTGGTTGAATGCGGCCATACATTAGCTGGACACGGCTGCTTCGCATAATCATAGCATAGGAAAATGCAAGTCTTAATCCAAGCTGCAATGACCGATTTACTAGCCTGTTGACCAAGAGTCTTTGGCTGGAACGACAGCAGTAACGCCTCGGACCGCTGGAAATCTTTTGTTCGTTTTATGTAGGCCTTCACCGCTCTCCTTACGTCCAGCGTGTGCCACTTCTTCTCCAATGGATGGGCTGGTTTTGGACAGAAAGTTGGCAAATGAATTACTTGCGGATGGAAAGACGATGACATGCACTTCGGCAAGAAGGATGGGTCAAAGCCCAAAGTTAACTCGTCTTGTTCAAACTTGCACAGATGCTCATTGACTGACAGAGCTGCCAACTCTGACACATGTCTAGCTGAAGTGATAGCAAGGAGAAGGGCTGTCTTAAAAGACAGCAGCCTCACAGATGATTCCCTTAGCAGTTCAAAAGGCAGCACGGTCAAACCATTCAACACCAGGTTCAAGTCCCAAGATGGGAACCTATGCACAGTTGGAAAAGATGACAACGTTGCTCCTCTCAAAAAACGTTTAATATGAGGATGCCTATTGTATGAATCTCCATCCTCAGATAAAATAGCTGACAGTGCCGCTACCTGCCTCTTCAAGGTGTTAGCACAGAGCCCCTTCTCCAATCCGTCTTGTAGGAACTGGAGCGCCTGCGGCACCCTTACGTCTGCCATAGGGACTGTACTGTCCTCACATCATTTTGAAAAGTCTTCCATGTCCTGTCATATATTTTCTGTGTGGTATCCCTACGTGAGCCCAAAATAGTTTTGACTACACTCTCCGCATATCCATGCTGAGTTAAAAACCACCTTTCAATTGCCATGCTGCCAGACTCAGCCATTTGGGGTCTGGATGGCTCACTGGATGGCTCACCTGAGTTAGCAAGTCCGGCCTCAAGGGTAACTTCCACGGAGGCCGTTGGGCCAACTGCAGGAGTAACGGAAACCATGGTCTCCTTGGCCAGTGTGGTGCTACCAACACGACAGATGCTGTCTCCTGGAGGACCTTTGCAAGCACTTTCTGCATGATTCGAATTGGAGGAAATGCGTAGTGTGTTCCCGGAGGCCATGTTACTGACAGTGTATCGTGTGCTTCCGCACCTTCATCTCCAATGATGGAGAAATACCTTTTTAATTTTACCTTTTTCTTTCCGTTTCCATTTCTTTCAGAATTCATTTTAAATTAAATTTTCAATCTCCCTATACTCCTGTTCCCACGGAATGCTATTTTTCCCCAGTGTTGCCAGAGAGGGACCAAAACATGTCTTGCTGACATGCAGGAGGATAAATAAACTGGCTGGAAAGGGACAGGAGCCAGTTTAACGGAATTTCATCTAGCTCGAGGACGGCTCCTGCGTAAGCTGGCGCGAGGATCAACCCAGGCGTAGTGGATTGCTCCTCCTGTCAGCCCGAGAAAGTATGATCACCATATTCAACCCACTGTGGATTCCTTTGAGGCATCAGGGTTCCTTCACAAGGCAGAAGTGGCTGGCTGGTGGGGCTTACTGCCATCTCCACTGCTGCCTCACACCATTTTTAATAGGGACTTACAAGCCTCGTTCACAGTTTCTTAGTCTCATGAGGTTTGCAGTCCCTATTAAAAATGGCATAGGGAGGCAGCAGAGGTGACAGCAAATAATTTGTGAATAATCAAATACACAAAAGTGAAACCCGCAAATGTGGAGGGCTGACAATACAATCATAATGGGAAATATCTATTGAGTACAGCCTAGTTAAAAGCAGGGATTCTCTTACCACCATGTCTGTCTTTATCAGTTAGGAATAGTGGTACGGGCAGCATAGCAGCCACGTTTGTGTAGGAGCCAGGGGTCGGGTGCATGGCTTCTATCTCCTCTCAGTTTCTTTAATGTCAGCTGACAGATCTCATCCAACCAAATAAGAGACATTTGTTATACCCTGTTTATTTAAACATATCTCTCTTTTCCAATCAGGATCTTACAGTAGTTGTAACATGCCAGGGTCTCTTGATTCTTGCATCTTTCATCAGATTCCTTTAGGTATCTGATTGCATCAACTAGTATCCTTTAAAGTGGCATCCTTCTTGGGCTCAGAGTAGGTCAATTGGCTGTTTGTTCTACCTTATTTATAGTTAGGCTAGCATTAGGAATTACACACGGTTCCTAAATCAGTGACCAGATTTTGTCAACATATAGGCTTTATAGACTGTGCCCAGACCCATAGCTAATGGAGCTCTTGTGAGCTTTATGCTCCCTGTAAGCAGTCCTAGCCAATCGTCTAGCTGCAGATCTTTGGGCCAGCTGAAGCTTCTGAATACTTTCCAAAGGCAGGCCAATGTAAAGTGTCTTAGACTAATGCAAAGAAGATATAAATAAGATGTGTGTCACTGTGGACAGATCAAACAACTTCAGGATGCAACCCTGGCCACTGCAGAAGCCTAAATTTTCAGCTCTGGGCAAACCTAGGACTACATTCCAACTGGGAACCTGTGTCTTCAAGGGAAAATTAACTCCACCTTCTAGAGGGTCTTATATCTGTGCAGCTATAAGAGGTCTCTACTGACCCACCGACTGGCTGTGCTGTAACCCGGCACCATTGGCAGCCAACTGGCTCCACTTACTAGCTGACTAGGAGGTGAAATAGCAACAGGGACTGGAGGTAGGACATTGCTCTTCTAGCCCACATCTCAGCTACAAAAGAGGGCAGATCCAGGTCAGTGCTACGTCAGACTTAACACCCACCCTGCTTCATCTCAGATGAATTTTTAACCAATTAGCAAAATGTCTTGCTCACTCAGTCTGTCCACTCCATGCTAAGGACAAAATGAAAATATAAAATTAAGGTAGTGTACAAGATTTCATTTCTTTCAAGACTACTCACTTACACAAGTTATTACCTTGGGTAGTGTAACATTAGCTTGAAGTCCTTTAATAGTCACATTATCTTGCTTAACAGAAAGATTTGTTTGTGTTTTTATCTGAGTTGTTCCTGTAGCAGGGGTCTCTATTTTTGTTCCTCTAACATCCTGCTTGGAGGAGAGCTATAAAAAAGAAAGAAAGAAAGAACAAAAGAAAGAAAGAAAGACTGCAAGTTTCAATTTACATTTAAAAGCTATATTTTAATATTACATACTTTATTCATATATACTTCAGTTGCAATAAAGTATATGATAATCAGTGTTTAAGACACTCTTCCATCCTTAGTTTTCATTTTAAAAAATACACTTCTAACAGGGAAGGGGAATTTTTTTTTTAATTTTTTACTCTGTTCTCAGGGTAAGAAGTAGGGTAAGAAGTTCTGATATTCAGGACAGCTTTTTCTCTTGCCTACCGGCAGGGTAAATTTGCAGATTAACATCAAGGAAAAAGACCTCCCCAAGAACAACTCCCTCTTCACCAACAGAAACATTAAGAATCTACAAACTCCAACCACAAAGGTATCTTCTAATATGATATGACAATGGTTCAATGATTTGCTCAAAATGTTTGGGAGTATTTTCAACACAGTGCCATCAGAACACAGAGAAAAGTATCTTCTAAAATGATACGACTAATAGGTTCAATGGTTTGCTCAAAACGTTTGGGAGTATTTTCAACACGGTGCTATCAGAACACAGAGGAAAGTATCTTTTAATATGATACGACTGACAGGTTCAATGCTTTGCTCAAAACGGTTGGGAGTATTTTCAACATGGTGCTATCAGAGGAAACTCAATGAGGGCCATACTGAAGATTCAGTTTATCTTACAAGCCTCTTTTTCTGCTTTTTCCCTGCTCTAGAAATATAAAGCACCATGTGCAACTCATACCCACAATCCTGAATTTCTTGAGTATTGTTTCTGTAAACAACATTTTTCCATGTAATTTCACAAATATTCAATGTCTCCTCCATTACCAAGAATAGCTTGTGTCCTACCTTTCTCTTTCTGCATGCTTTCTCAGTTATATTTCTCTGCTTAGCTACCATAACTAGAAATGACCAAGTTAATTTACAGAGCTCAGACAGATTTCTTAGGACAGAAACTGAAATTTCTTTTCCAGGCCTGGACACTAGGAATACAAAGTACCTATCACTTTTTTAAAAAATATGGGAAAAGCAAATATTATTATGGCTATTTGCCACCTATCCAAATCCTCTGAACAAAGGCATTCTTCTCTTTCTTCCATCCAGATCCAAATTATTTTATTTTTGAAGGGCTCAGAAAAAGACAAAAAAGCTAGTGAAATGCACTGTGCAATTACATGTCAACAAGCCTTCAAAACCATCAGGTAACACACATACATTTTCTGAAAAAGTTGTTTTTCTGTTCTGTACAGCTTCTCTGAGCACTTTACAATGCAGATCATCCACGATAGCTGCTGGGTGGTATGTGCTAGCACAGTGAACCATTGCCTCTATATACCTGTGGAGAAAATCAGTTCCAATTAACCTTCAAGTAGATAATAAAGTCATAACATACAAAATCTAATGGAAGTGCAGAGGGTAAACTACAACATGTTTTGTCCACCTGCTTTTTAAAAGATGTGCATTACATGAAATAAAAGCTAAGAAAAAAAAGTTCTTTCATATTCCAGCAAGTTAAGTCTGAAAAGCCATTTATAATTACTGAGCCTAGACTTTGTGAACTGTGTTCAGATATTAAAGACCCTTCCTCTACAGCAAAGGTCTCATGCTTCTTCAATTAGAGGTTTCTGTAGTGGCCTGATGTGTGGGTCCCCTTCATTCAGCCAGTTTAAGGACTGCAGGATGGGGTCTCTGTCAGATCAAGTCAATATTTTGTATTCACCACTTATGTCTGCTCAAAGTGTGTGGGGACTTTGGTCTATGTTACATTTGCTTTTCTTTATTCATACATATGTTAGAGGTCAAACTATTACAAACTATTACTGAAGAGCGATGGAGAGAGAAGACTTCCAACTTGCTGAAACAGATAAAAATCTTCACATAAGGGGTGCTGCCACCATACTGCAATGAACAGGTTGCTTACCTGTAACTGTGGTTCTTCGAGTGGTCATCTGTGCCATCATACACTAGGAGCTTTAGCGCCTGCGCGGTAGCGTTCGGAAACTTCTAGAGTTTGTTCGCTTGGCGGGAACCCCTCCCCCACGCCGGTACTGCGCATGCTCCTCCCGCCGAGCAACGGTCTCTCCTCAGTTCTGTCGTCCGCCGTAGAACCTACAGGGACCTGAAAGAGAGGGGAGGAAGGGCGGGTGTGTATGATGGCACAGATGACCACTCGAAGAACCACAGTTACAGGTAAGCAACCTGTTCTTCTTCTTCGTGGTCTCTGTGCCTTCATACACTAGGAGACTGTGTAGCTTACCGGTCGGACGGCGGGTCAGGTCCTACAGCACGGAAGCCAACACCTCACGTCCAAACCGGGCATCTCTGCGCGACCGGCAGTCGAGCCTGTAGTGGCGCACGAAGGTCGATGGTTGGGACCAGGTCGCCACACGGCAGAGTTCATGCAGGTCAACTCCTCGCAGGAGGGCCGCAGAAGTAGCCACCGCTCTGGTGGAGTGGGCTCGAAGCAGGACTGGCGGAGGCTTCCTCGCGAGCTCATACGCCAGTTGAATAGTCCTCACCACCCATTTGGAGAAGCGCTGGGTGGACACTTTGAGGCCCTTCCGACGTCGCCCATAGCAAACGAAGAGATGCGGCGTCTGTCGGAAGGAAGCAGTCCTGTCCATGTAGAAGGCCACGGCCCGACGCACGTCCAGGGAGTGGAGAGACCGCTCCAACGGTGTCGTCGGGTTCGGGAAGAAGGCAGGCAGGATGATGTCCTGGTTGAGATGGAAACTGGACACCACCTTAGGCAGGAACGAGATGTCAGGTCTCAGGACCACCTTGTCTCTGTGGAAGACCGTGAAGGGCTCATCGGATCGAAGAGCTGTGATCTCACCCGCTCGCCTCGCTGAGGTCACCGCTACCAAGAAGGCAGTTTTCATGGTCAGGAGCCTATCATCCGAGGTCGCCATCGGCTCGAAGGGCGGCTTTGTCAGCTGCGAGAGCACCAGCGAGAGGGACCACGGCGGTAGCGGCGGCGATACCGGCGGGTAGAGATGATGAAGTCCTTTCAGGAACCGCTTAACGGTATCGTTCCTGAAGAAGGCCGAGGCAGCCGATCGTGGCGGTTGGTATGCCACGATCGCGGAGAGATACACCTTCAGGGATGGAAACGCCAGCCCCTGTTGCCGGAGGTGCAGGAGGAAGTGCAGGACGGTAGAGAGCCCCGCAGGCGATACCGGCTCACTCCTCTCGTTAGCGAAGGTCAGGAAGCGTCGCCACTTGTATTGATAGTTGCGACGGGTGGATTCCTTCCTGGCCGCGGCGAGGACGGTACCGAGCACGGGATCGTCTAGTGCGATATCCTCCAGGCATGGAGGGCCAGGCGTGGCAGGTCCGGATGGAGGACTCGGCCGCCGGAGTGCGAGAGCAGGTCCGGTGTCGGTGGCAACCGGAGCAGGTCGTCTCGTGCGGCTTGTAGCAGGGGTGCGAACCAATGTTGCCTCGGCCAGTACGGGGCTACCAGGATCGCGTCGGCTCGGTCGGCGAGGATCTTCGATATCGTCCGGCCGAGCAGCGGGAACGGCGGGAACGCGTAGAGGAGTTCCCCGGTCCACGGAAACTGGAAAGCGTCCCCGATGGAGGCACGATCGTGGCCCGCTCTGGAACAGAATCGGCGACACTTCGCGCTTTCCCTGGTCGCGAAGAGGTCGATCGATGGTTCGCCCCAGCGGTCCCGAATCAGTCTGAACGCCTCTCCGGAGAGAGACCATTCGTGATGGGATGAGGTGTCCCTGCTGAGGGCGTCTGCCGTGGTGTTCTCCTGCCCGGCCAGGTGAACTGCCACGGGATGCGTATGCAGGCGAATGCACCATTCCCACAAGTCGAGCGCAATGTTGAGCAGGGTTGTGGAGTGAGTCCCTCCTTGTCTGTTGATGTAACAGACGGCAGTGGTATTGTCCGTCAGAACCAGGACCGTGCGCCCCGCTACGACGTGGCGGAACGTCCGTAGCGCTTTCAAGACGGCGAGTAGCTCCAGCGCGTTGATATGGAGAGCGGTCTCGTCGTCGGTCCATCTGTCGCGGACTCTGAGATCGCCGCAGTGGGCACCCCATCCATACAGGGAGGCGTCGGTCGTTACCGTCACCTTCGGTGTCGGCTGTTGGAAAGGCATCCCTGACATGAGATTGCGTCGCGACTGCCACCATCGGAGGGATGAGCGGACGTCTCCCGGCAGCTGCAGTCGGAGAGTCTGTTCGTCTCGCAGGGGGTCGAATATGCGGACGAACCAGTGTTGAAGAGGTCTCGCTCTCAGCCTGGCGAGATATGTCACAGCGGTCGTCGCAGCCATGTAGCCCAAGAGCTGCTGGACGCTTCTCGCAGATAACGTCGGGGCCGTACGCGCGTGAGCGGCGGCCCGGATCAGGGTTTGGGCTCGAGACTCTGGTAGGTACGCCCTGGCGGAGGTCGAGTCGAGCGTCGCCCCGATGAAGTCCAAGATCCTCGCCGGCTCGAGGTGGGACTTCTTCGGATTCACCCGTAGACCAAGGCGGGTCAGGAGTGACAACGTCATGTGGACGTCGTGGTAAAGTCTCTGTTTGCAGGACGCCACCAACAGCCAATCGTCGAGGTAAGGGAAGACAGAAGCACCCTTCGTCCGCAGGAAGGATACCACCGGGGCCATGCACTTGGTGAAGACCCTTGGGGCAGTCGAGAGTCCGAACGGCAGCACCTTGTACTGGTAACAGGTGTCGTCGACTGCGAAGCGGAGGTACCGTCTGTGCTGCGGGCGAATGGCGATATGGAAGTACGCGTCTCGGAGATCGATGGAGGCGAACCAGTCCCCTCGATGTAGGAAGGGCAGGATCGACGGTATCGTGACCATCTTGAACCTTTTGGGGCGGATGTAGTAGTTCACCCCTCTGAGGTCTAGGATCGGCCGGAGGGTACCGTCGGCTTTCGGTACCGTGAAGTACCTGGAGAAGAAGCCGGTGGTCTTGGCCTCTTGCGGGAGCTGCTCGATCGCCCCTTTCTGGAGGAGGGATTGGATCTCTTCCAGGAGGACCGGACTCGACGGCGTGGAATAGTAAACGCCTCGAGGAGGAATTCGAGAAACTCGATGGCGTAGCCAAGACGGACGATGGAAAGCACCCAAGAGTCCGTAGTGACACACTGCCACTCCGCGAGATGTCGAGCAAGAGTCGGTCGGTCTCCGAGCGCTGATGGTAGGCTGAAGAGTGGGTATTGGTAGGTCCTGCCAGGCACGTCAAAACCGAGACTTTGTCTCGGAGGAGGACTTCTTGGACGAAGCCGGGCGTCGCCTAATCGTGCGTCTGGCCGATGAGCCGGAGGACGGTCTCGACTGTCCAGACTGGGCCGAACGCTGGAACGACGAGGTGGAAGATCGTCGCCAGGATGGGCGGAAGGTGGAGGTCCTGCGGGCTTGCGTGGCCGGCTGTAGCCCGATCTTCTTGGCGGTAAGTCTCGCCTTAACTAGATTGTCCAAAGCTTCGTCTGTGGACGAATTGAATAGGCCCTCACCGTCGAAGGGGAGATCTTCAATCCTCCTTCTGGTGTCCTCCTGGATGTCGGCCGGTCGCAGCCAAGCATGGCGGCGCAGGCCGACGGATCCCGCCATGACCCGGGAGGCAATCTCCACTGCGTGCCTGGAGGAGGCCATCTGCTGCCGAGCGATGGAGATGGCCTCGTTGAAGATCACGGAGGAGGCTTGGCGGATGTCCTCCGGTACCGCCTCCATCGCCGGTTGCAGGCGATCGAGCACCTTTTTCAGGTATGCCGCGAGGCAAGCCTGAGTGTTGGACAGCCTAATCTGCAAGGAGGCGGCGGAATAGAACCTTCTTGCATAGGCGTCCAACTTCCTGCCTCTTTGTCCGGCGGGGTGGTGTGTTGCCTGCCGGAGCCTTTCGTCTGTGCCGACTCGACCACCACAGAGTTCGGTGCAGGGTGATTAAAGAGATAACCGGCGTTATCCTTCTGCACTCTGTAGAGGTGTTCCAACCGCTGCGGTATCGGCTGAGCCGAGGCCGGCCTATCCCAGGCGGCCTTCACCAGTCTGGATACCCGGGGCAGGAGAGGCAGCGGGGCCGTGGCAGGTTGATTCCCTTCAAAGACGGAGAAGGCTGGATCGTCGTCCTCCGGCTCCGCATCGGCGATCTTCAGGCCGAGGGTAGTAGCCATGCGGAGCAGCATCGCAGAGAACTGGTGGACGTCCTCTGGAGCAGAATCTGGGATCGGGTCCCCGAATCCCAGCGGAGGAGACTCCTGGGAGGCCGCCTCAGACACCTCTGATTCCGCACTCGAGTCGTACGACTCTGAGGTCGGTGAGTCCTCGCGCCGCTCGCTTTCCGGCTCCTTCGCAGTCGCCACAGGTGTTGCCTTCCTAGGCTTCTCTGCAGCCGGGGCGGTGGTAGCAGCAGCGTTCCGCTTGGGCTGGCTGACTACCGACTTCACCTTCGTAGTGGTGACAGGGGTAGTCTGGCAGGCTGATGTCGTCGTAGCCCGCTCAGTCACCACCGACTCCGTAGGGCGCGTCGCCGTTGCCGTGACCCTAGGAGGTGGCGATATCGCCCGATACCGAGGTGAAGGCTCCCTCGCCCTATGATATCGAGGAGAGGGAGAGCGGCTGAAGGAGCGGCGGTCCGACGGAGATCGGCTTCGGCGTCGACGGTACCAAGCCTCGTCCCCTCTAGGCGAGCGCGATTCGCGCTGTCGACGAGGTGACCGGGACCTCCGGAAGGTCTCCCAGCGACTCGGGCCACGATGGTACCGATCCCGGTACGATGGTGAATGTGACCGATAAGAGGCCGGGCGCTCTCTCCATTCAGATTCCCTCGCGTACCTGGCCACGTAGGACGCCGAGGTGTATCTGGAGGCAGACGAGCGAGGTTGTTCCTCTCTTGTCTCCCTAGGAGGCGGCGAGGCCACCGGACGCTCGGAAGAGCGGGACCGGGACCGGAAGGAGGTCGAACGCCGCTCCGGAGAAGCAGAGGGCTCTCTCTGCTGCAGGTCGGCCGACCTGCGACGGCTAGGAGGGCGGTGGCGCTCCTCCACCAGGGTTGGAGGGTCTGCCACAGGCGAGTCCGGGCGCTGTTGGGGAACGTCCTCGAACTCATCCTCTGAGAGATCGACGGACTCGCCTCGCCCTTTGGAAGGCTGCTGAGTAGGAGGAGGAGTAGGAGGTTGAATGTCCCCAGCCGGGGAGCGCTTCTTCTCCTTCTTCTTCTTCTTCTTCTCCTTCTCCTTGCCCTTGCCTCCGTCCGGAGCAGGGCGCTTTTTAGCAGGCGTCTCCGTCAGGGGAGCCTCAGCCTTCCTCGCCGTCGAGGATCCGTTTGCTGACTTGGCAGCCGCCGACAGCTTCGGGATCCTCGGTAACGCCGAGATCGGCGTTTTCGCCGGTACCGAGCCCGATACCGACGAGGTGGACGGAACGGCAGCCGCCGATACCGTCGATGGCGTGGTCGTCTTCTTGTCGGCCATCTTGGAAGTGGAGGTCTCGTCTATCGCCCGCAGAGACTGTTCCCAACAATAAGACTTGAGTCTCGCGGACCGGTTGCGGAGAGTTTGGGGAGTAAAATCCCGGCAAATTGGGCAAGTCCGGATGTTGTGGGACTCACCCAAACAGAAGAGACACTCCTTGTGGCTGTCGTTGAGGGCAACCTTGCGTCCGCAGGACACGCACTTCTTAAAGAGCGCGGACATAAGACGAAGAACGCCAAACAGCGAAAATCCGAAAAGACCAAAGCCGAAGGGGAAGTCCGAAAGAGAGGTCAGAGACAGTCCAAAATCCGTAAAACCGTGAAAACAGCAAGCCAAGCACAAAAGTGAGAGGAACAAACTAAAGAACCTTCCGTACACGACGGCGGACGAGAAAGAACTGAGGAGAGACCGTTGCTCGGCGGGAGGAGCATGCGCAGTACCGGCGTGGGGGAGGGGTTCCCGCCAAGTGAACAAGCTCTAGAAGTTTCCGAACGCTACCGCGCAGGCGCTAAAGCTCCTAGTGTATGAAGGCACAGAGACCACGAAGAAGAACCTATCAATTATTAGTTGAAAATTCAGACTAATGAACTCATTTCACTCCCCAAACTATGGCATACCTGTCTAAAGCTTCTGCTACAAGAGGAGTGAGAACTACATCCACTGGCCCTTTTATTTCCACAATAGCTGTTGTTCTGGTTTGAGACACTGGGTGTTCAAGAGTCCATTCTTCTGTTATTGTTTCATCATCTGTATTATCAAGGATTTTTTTGTCCAAAGGAGTATATGGGGTACTAAATAAACAAAAAGAACAAATTATTGTTTTTAAATAGAAAACTGTCTTTCTACTGTTAGATGGAATTTATTAAGAGGTTTACTGAATTAAAACATTTTATGACAAGCAACTAAGTTGCTGTGCTAGGGCATCCAGTGAGTATTTAACAAGATTTGAGAAATGGCAGATTTTCACACCAAGTCAATACAGTCATACACACAAAAATTCCTCCAGCTTCATATCACAACATCAGATCTATCAGCTGGAATGCATTCTTAAGCTACTAGCTTAAAAACTAGCCATTTTTAGTTTTGCCAGCTATTTTCTGTCTGTTGTTTTTAAATAGACAAAGATAAAGTTTATCCTACCAATTCAGAACATTAAAGACACCTGTGCCAAGTAGCATTTGCTTTCAACAGCAATATATGTCAGAGACAACTAATTTAATGCCCACAGGGCACCTGTATTTCTTTGTCAGCATCATCACAGTGTGACTTATGAATGTACTGTAAAATGTTACACAATTATGCTGGCATTCCTAAGGGAAAAGATTATAGAATACGACGAAGAATAAATTGCAGTCCTCCAAAGAATATTTGCAAATGTTAAATTTCAAAGAACACTAATCAGCAATCTCAACAGTGTCAACACTGAATATTTGGAGCTCTAGCATCTAGAGGTGGAGCATTACATGACTGTATACATTATGGAAATTAGGCTGCAACAGACTAGTATGCATGAGATGAGGAAAAGCTCCAGCATAAAATAAGTTTAATTTTATTCTGAAAGTAGCTTGCCTTGATTCATCATCACAGGCAAACTGCACAGAATGAGAAATGTGGTCATGAACAAACAGAAGAGAACTGCCATATAAAGTGATAATATTAACATGCTCCGGCACCACTTCATCAATCCATGCTCTTTATCTGACAGATGATAGAATATCCCAGTCATTTCCATAATCTCCTGAAAAGCCATTTGAGTTTAACAATGGCAATGCATAGCTAGCTGTCTATTTGAAGTGCTTCAAATTACAGGGAAATTTCAAAGCAACCACAATTTTACACAACATGGAGATTATCTGAAAGGCAAAAGAAATGCAAGACATAGATCCTATGTCTCAGTCCACAGCATAGTTTATGGGATCACTGGCAAGCCAAAAATGAGTTTATATTCCACCATCAAAGTATTTCATGAACCACTATGATCTTTTAAAAAGAAAAAATATAAACATAATGATTAATAAAAATGGGTTGAGATTTACTTCTCAGATTCTTTTTTAAAAAAGATTAATCTAAGACAGACGCTTGTACATGCTTGTCAAAAATGCTTAAGCTTACTTGGAATATCTCAGCCTAGATATAGATTCTCTTCAAGTTATTCTCCCAACAGTATTGAAACTGTTTATCCAGAATGCAAACTCAGGCTGTAAGTGGGTACAATGTGAATATGAAACCCTCAACATCTTACTGGTGGGGAAGAAAGACACACATTCAGCCTTGGTAACATGACTGTGTTTTATATTTTTCTGTATTCCTGTGTAGTGTGGGACTGCATTACACAGAAGTAGCTGTCACCGTAGTAAAAGTACACAGCAAATTGGAACTTTTAACTACTCACTTAGATGTTGATCCTGTAAGCTGCATACCTCGATCCAGCAAAGCATTAGCTGTGAGACCCTGCTTAACAATCTGTAACACAGAAAATGTTGTTATTCTTGTTCTTGAGCTTTTATCAACCTTATTAACTGTTAACTAAAAATACTAGTTAGATTCCTTCTCACTCCAAATATATTTCTCTCAATTACATTTCTGTGACACCTGTGCAGATGAAAGAATTTTTTCTTCCACAGATGTGTCAGAATTAAACTTTATTAAACATAAAGAAAAAAACATAGTTTGTGTATCTCTCAGATTACTGAAACATAATCATTTACATGTAAAATAAGAAACCATTTCTTAATAGTGTGGAGGGGCAGAGGGCATTTTTCACTCTTGCAACCCCCCTGGGCTGCATTAGTTTTGTTTTCACCTAACTTTCGACGAACTGTGGGGGGCACATTTTCAAGATGGTCGAAGGTCTTGGAAGCACTGAAGGGAACTGTTTGGACAGTTTGGGAGCTAAAAACACACTCTTTTTAAAAAATTGGTCGTCTAGGCATTTGGGAGTAATTTTGAGGGCTCCAAAATGAGACCTGAGTGTTGCATGTGGTGACTGAGCTAGACTTTCCTCAACCGTCTGAAAGCAACAAGCTACACAGATAAGTCTAGTATTACAAAGATTGCTTATGCCCTGCAATTTAACAGTAATACTGTACAAAACAGCACTTGAACCCTTGTAACAATACAGTACAAAACAGAGTGTTTTATAGATACAAAGTTTCACCACCACATTTCCCATTCACTTAAACTGATTCTATAGTTGAAGACCTTTTACCTTAAAAGTTGGAACAGAAAGCTGTTCAAATGACGAGGAACTTTCCTCACTAGTTGGCGTATCAAGGTCTAACGGTCGATGTAAGGATGATTTAGATGTTCTTTTATTTGTTGGATGTTTTACTGACCAGTTAACCACTTGATATTGAGTAAGATAGTTTTGGTAGCAGTTCATTACAGGTTGCTGGGAAGTGATTTGTTCATTCTCAGAAGTCTTCTCAGCTTCTACAACATATAGATGCTCTACAAGTTCATCTTCTCCTCCCAAAGCAGAAACAAATGAAGCTTGAGAGGGATGTGTTTTTATTGGTAATGCTTTTGGATCCTGACTAGCTTCTCCATGCAATGTAGTAGTTAACGGTCCTTCTACACTGTGATAGATTGAACCTCTTCCATAATCTATTTTGGCTTGCTTTCGCTTCTTTTTTCTCCCAGGATAGGTTCCTGGGCCTTCATCACTGCTTATGGGTTCAAAGTCCTCAGCTGCTGAAAAATAGGCTTCGCTATCAGCCACTGACATGCTGGAGTCCATGGAACGATACTGATGAAAAGAATTGGAGTCTGCAGAAGGAGTGTATGGGAAAGAACCAAAACTTCTCCTTTGCTTCGGAGAATCTAAGACATTCTCATCACTGCGGGAAACATCACTGCTGAACTGCACACCAGTCGGAACAAGCTGCTTGTCTCCATAGAAGGCTGCTGTAAGACTTTTAGTACTCCCAAGTCGAGTTGAGCATACTGATGCTTGACGTTTCAAAGGAGATCTAAGAGGAGATTGTCCAACAGGCCTCTCTTGAGGGTTAGGAGATACAGGACTACTTCCTGAACCTTCCGCTCCAGCAATACTAAAGGCAGAAAATAGTTTTTGTCCATCATGAAACAAATTTATACAGATTAGTACACAATTTCAATAAAAAATACTTCTTTTGTTGACATTTTTGAAATCTAAAGAAAAAGCGAAGTCAAAATTCCACAAACAGACATATCTGCTTTAGTCCCAGCTGTGCCAGTTGCTCAGAATATGTAAAGGTTCTGAGTAGTACTTTTATGTTTTATCTGTATTCCAGATCAGTATTAGTGAAACTGTAAGTTCTCCAAACATTATTTTTAAACTCGACTTTCTACCAGTCTTAGCCAACATAGCTAATGCTAAAGAATGAGGGTTGCAGTCTAACAAGAGAAGTGCTAAAACTTCCCTGCCTACCCCTGCATTATTAGTGATCTAGGAATACTAAACCTTCCTATTCCCTCATCCCCTAGCATAGATAGCAGACTAGTGCCAAATCCAGACAATACTAGACTAGTAGTCCTATGAAAAGGGAGGATTCTTACAGTGAATTATCTTTACGGAGAAATTCCAAAACCTATGGATTAAGTCCATCCCACTAAGCAACATCTAACAAATTGATATTCTGCAGCGGATGGGGATGGATCATGCTGCCTCTCACAAACTGGACTAGAAAAGCTAGGTAACTCCCCAACTCCAACTCCCAGCTGGAATGCTATGACAATATTTGAAGTAGAAAACAGGACACAACCAGAATTAGAGAGAAAAAGAACATAAGAATACATATTTATAACATGAAGGAGAAGTAAAAATTGACCCAAGAAAATGTGGGTACAATCCAGTGTGTTCTAGGGACTACTTGTACCATGTCCAAATAGTTTCTCTCTGTCCTTTTACATGTTTCCTAGAAACATCCCCAAATGAGCTCCTTTACACATTGGTCTCATTGCAGCAGCATGCTGAACTAGAAGATGGTAGTACATCCTCATGTAAATTCTCTCATATGCTTGAGTGCACTTTTGAAATCCATCTACCCTGAATGGTGACACAGCCTCTGTGAGGACTTCTGGGCAATGCAGGAAGCCCAAATTTATCAAGTGGGACTGCACAGCTTCTTCCTGCTCCTTAGATGTTGGGCAACATGAACCTTGAGGACAGCAGCATTGTAGAGGAGGAAATTAATCAACTACAACCTTCTTTATCCAACAGTGACAAATGCCTGTCCCAAACTAACTGATGCAACGGAAGCAGGGGAGCATGAAATGGGGGGTGGGGACCTTACCAGACTAAGAAACTAAAGATGTCATGGTATAGTATTTTGAACACTGGCCTACAACTCTGGAGACTAGGGTTCAAATCCTCACTTGGCCATGGAAACTCACTAGGTGGACCTTGGACAAATCTCACTCTCTCAGCCTCACAGGAAGGGAAAGGAAAGCCCCCTCTGAACAAATCTTGCCAAGAAATCCCTGTGATAATGTCATCTCAGGGTCGCCATAGGTCAGCAATTACTTGAATGCATGCAACACCAACAAAGGCTAACAAAGCACAGGCTAAAGGATAATTAGCCAGCACTAAGCACAGAAGGAAGAAAGGCTCCCCTCCTGGGAGGTGTCAAGTTACTGGAACCTAATTGTTGTCCAGTAGGAGGAACCAGGATTTGAAATGCTCTCCAGAAAACCTGAAATAAATTTTTATATTCTATATCCAAATTTCTGTGTTGGATCAACAACTGCTGAGAAGGAGCTTAACTCACCTCCCATGGATATCTTCTCTTTTTGAAGTTGCCAAGAACTCCTTTTGCCCCAACTGGTCTTCAACAGCAGAAGAAGGACTTTCCCTATCACCTCCAAGTAAGGGGAGTGCAGCACTAGAACTACTGTTCTCTTCTGAAGATGAAGAAGAACTATGAGATCGCAGTGGTACTTGTAAATTCAAGTGCTGAGATTTTCTTTCTGACTCCATTCCTACAGATCGGCACTCCCACTCCTTCCTTTTAACGCCATTTGCTTTACCTAAGAGCAAAGCAGGTCAATATGTTATACTAAACAGCAAGTGTAGCAGTACTTTTCCTTTCCTTCAGACTACAGAGGATTTTTAAACAGAGGATTTTTAAACCAGACTGCTATCTACTTTTTCTACAGCATATTACTACCGCCTATAAATATGTAAACCAGTTTAACTGTATACATATGTACATCATATTACTACAGTGAGAAATTCAATGTACCTTCTCCTCAATAATTCCTGTTATTGCTGGTTAGGTCATGTTAAATAGCAGATCATTTATTACGAAGCTATAAATATTCCAAAATTTGCTGATATGTTGTTGAGAATAAACATTTGTTTGCGTGCATGCGCACGTGCGCGCGCGCGTGCGCACACACACACACACACACATATTACCATCTACAATTTTTGGAAGCTCTTTGGTAATAATCCATTCTCCTGGCTGTAGCAACGATTGTCCATAAAACATATCTGATTCTGCACTTGTACTTGAAAAAGCAGAGCTACTTGATGGTGTCAATTCTTCCAGTTTGAAGAAGTCTAATCCTGACACTGTGCCACCAAAAAACCTACAGCCACCAAGACAGCCACACTTGTTCTTGCTTCTCTTGTTCTTTGTATTATCATCTGGCCATAAAAACCATAATCTGGGGAGGAAAAACAACCATGACTCAATAAAAGAATCTAATTCAGAGTATTATTCAGCTAGGAAGTTCCATAGAAACTGCTGAATATTATTTACTGTCTTCAACTAGATACATCACAGATATTTTAATCTGCACAGATAACGAGGCTTGGTAGGTTTTCATGAAACAGCAAGGTATTTAAGAAAACCAAGAATCACTTTTTTAAAATTGGATGTGGTCCTCCAAATTAAATAGCACAGGAAAACACACTTCCTTTTTCACCACCCATTCACATATAGGGGGTCATACCAATTTAGAAATCTTTAGAATAGCAAATCTGATAAGACTGTTTATTCATATATTTTATTTTAAATATCTAACAAAAACTTTTTTATGAATTTTTTGTTCTGATACCTTTGTGGTTCTCAGTATGTTTGGCTTTGTCTGTTTATATTGGTATTGGTATCACTCAGAAACCTTTTTGAGAGGATTCAGGAACCCTTCAAAAGAGAAATCCCCCACTGACATCTCCCAGATCTTAACTGCATTCAATGAGTATGATTAGTTTAGACTCAAGATCACATCACTTTGCCATTTCTAAATACAATGACAATTTTTTGTCTTAGTTTATTTATTCTTAACAGCAAGTGATTTGTCAGAGATTCAAAAAAGCTTAACATTCAATATGTTATAAAAGAGATGCTTATGTTCTTTTAAATATCAGCACTGCTATTTTCATGTTAGTTGGCAATTCATTAAGGATCTCCATATATGCCATCCTCATACTAAAAGAACTATTTATCAAGATGTTTCCCTTACCTCTTAGTTCTGCTGTCATGAGTTTCTAAAAAGTGTCTCTGTGCTTCATGCTTACAATGATGATCTGCTGCTAAAGCAACATCAGCAGTGATAAGGCCCAAATTGATTGACCCTGCTTCCAGCCAATATGCCCTCCGCAGCACTGCTGGCTGAAGACCAATTCGGCAATTGTTTGCTTGTTCAATGTACTGTCTAAGCTGGATGTCTTGAATGGCAGCACTTATACCCTCACCAACAGACTGATTATGGAGGTTACAGTTGGCAATGCGTACAGCACCCATCTAAAAGTCAAATTAGAAAAAAAGGTCAACATGAACCAGTGAAAGGCCTTCTTGCTCAACGAAAGTGGGGAAGAAAAATGAGGGGAGAGCCCTCCTAAGAGAAATTCCGCATGATCCTGGAAATCCTGTCTGCAGATGTGACTAGAAATTATTCATAAAAGGATGACTTTCTTCTTCAAATAAGAAGGATGCTATTTTACGTTTCTGACTTAAGAAGTTAGTACATGAAAGAAAGTATTCACTAAATTGTTAAAACCATGGTGTGAAATAGGCTTGGCAGTTAGTTACCACATCTCAGACAGCTAAGGAATCAATTAATGCAGTTTCACATTTCTGAAGTTATAAAAATACAAGAGTCCCTTTCCCCAGTGGAAGACTCACTTCCTGTTTAATGAAGAGTATAATACTCAAAGTATTTTCCTTTATGCAAAAAAATAAAATGAGCCTCTGCAGATTATATGGCTTGATATACAAGATCTTTAAACTCTGCCTTAGCTCTCCAATAAAATAGATAATGCTTTCTACATAAAATACAAAAGCACGTTAAATGCTTTTATTTGTCAGAATGGATACACTACAAAGCAGTCAACATTTGATCAAATCAGTTTCACACTCAACATAAACAACTTACCTTACAGAAAACAATGAACTAACATTGTAAAATGGACAGAAAATGAATAGCTTAAAAAAGAAAAGTACTCCTACCTTTATATTTGTGGCACAACCATGTTCTACAATGTATATATCTGCCCCATCTACTGCCAAGCGTGTCATGGTGTACTTTAATTCATCAGATGTTGGACAAGGGCCAGAGATGCAACTTATCTAAAGAACATGGGAAACAGTAGATATAATCATGTATCATTCTGGCTTTGAGTTAATTCAACTTCAGGTTAAAAAGACAATTCACTCCCATCCTGCACTGCACCTCTGGCCTTGTTTATGTTAGTCGAGCTGTAAAAAGCCATGTTCATGCATGTGTGTATGATTACATACATCTCTCTTCTTCTCATCATACGCTAGCTATAGTGTGGAGATTCTTCTAAAAAGAGTCCGCCTGATATGGATAGTAACAATGTTATATATAATATTAGTTACAAACCAAGATAATGAACCAGGATTTCATCCTAGCATATTACTCTGGTTAGTCCCAATTTCTAGCAGAATACAGAACTTTGGGTCAATGAAAGACAAGAGCTTCAAACAAACAAACAAAAAAACATGCAACAGGCAGCTGTTCATCTATGATTATAGAAATCATGGTTTCTGAAGCTATGGACAAATATCATGAGCACAGCTTATGGCTTGATATGTGCAGCAGCTGGTCATTCAGAAGCCTCTACGACAAAATGACACATAAGAGTGGAAAATTCTTGGAGCAATTATGGTAAGCGGGTGGAAGGATGGCTGAGAACTCCAGGCTGTGTTACTGCAGCCCAGGCCTACCCGGACACAGCATATGATATTTTTTTGATATCAAAACCATTCGGCGTTCCTCTGCCACCCCACTCCACGTGTTTGCGAGGCCTCCAGACAAGCACGTAAACAGGCGCGGCCAGTAACTGCTGGACATTCCATTCCCCACCTAGGCAGGCCGAACTGAGCCGGTTCGTCACTTCAGGGACCTCTCTGACAAACATCCTTTTGCTTATGTGCGATACTAACAAAGGCATCCCTGCCCTGAGCAGGTAGCCGCACAAAGCCGTGCCAAGCGCTCTGCATTTGCATACTGGCTACACTATTGTTGATACGGTGCTAAGCCAATCATGCTAAACTCTGACCTTTCCAAAGCTTTGTCCCGCTCCAAACTCGCATTGTTCTCACCGAGTAAGGTATGGCCTGCAGTCACAATTCACCCTATATAAACCTCCCAATTCCGAGACCACCTCGGATCGCTCCTGAGTTCCAGACCGCCTTGCTGCCATTTTGTTCGGCAAGCTCCCCTCAGCGAACCGCACTGAGCTTTCTTCCCCGCACCCCAACGAACTCTATCTTCATATCTCTTCAGGACTACGAGACAAGTGTCGTATCACCTATTTCCCCCGAAAATCCCTATTTCCAATTCTTCCGTTAGCTGTGTGATTTGTTTGTCTTTCAATAAAACATCGTTTTTGCTATTTTAAAACTGTCTGACTGCTTGACTGACCTGACCCCGCAGATGCTGGGTTGCAAGATCCTGTTACGTTACCCTGCCTCTCGCTAGCTTTAGTGAGTGCTCCAGCTAACTTTCCCCAAAGTTGCGTTATTGTGGTTTGGTTATTTGGGCGGCCCTCCCGGGACCCCCAGAGAACAGGGCAACATTTGTATAGCAAATAATCCCACTGGGATGCTGAGAAAACTGCAGAAGTGAAAGGTGAAAGTGAGGCTTCATTCTTAAAAGCTTGAATGATTTGATATTATACAACCAATAATTACTTATTTATTTTTATTTTAATTGATGCATTTGTTTACTGCCTCTCAGCCCACCAGGGCCCCCAAAATGAGTTACACAGAACAAAAAAATTTAAAACAAACAGAAATGACTAAAACATATTTAAAAATAAACTAAAAATTCCTCTTTGAAATAATTCTAGCATCACAGACAATTAAAAGCAGTCAAAACACAACATATAATTACAATAGTCTGGGGATGAAATGTACATACTCTTGTCTCTCCTTTAGACAAAAGTGCGATGAAATAATACTAGACAACCTCCCTCCAACTTGGTTATTTTGCACAGAAAGTAACTATTCTCCCACACCCTACGGTACATCTCAGACTTTCACAGAGCTTTCATTCTCCATTTTAAATGACAGTGTTTTCTCTGTGCCATGCAGTAAATTTTCTCCAAATTTTACTGATTGTCAAAACCCAGTAGCCCTGAGAAACAATATGCATGTTGATGCTCCAAGCATAGGTAGCATATTTTAAATGTAAACACATTTAAAAGAGATGGGAATTGTACATGCACAAGAAGGCAGCAAATTACTGACGTTCACTCGCATCATTGTTTTAAAGTTTTACAGTAACCAGAGTGAAGAAGTGTTACTTCATTATTGTGACTAGTAGAAAGTAATGTTTTGATATTATAAAATTACATTTTATGTAATTTTATGTAATTACAATGGGTTAATTTGATTGTATTGTCTATTTAAAATATTTTAACCTTTAATTTTTCTTCCTATTTAACATTAACATTTTCAGTCCCCTTCATTTTATGATATTATGACCATATGCAAAATGTAATAAAAATTCTAATAAGACAGAAAATAAATATAACCAAGTCACAAAAACTGCAGCATTAAGGGCCATGAAATAAACTGATATCAACCAGCTTAATATAACACATAAAATACCTGGACAACAGATTACCACAGGTACCTCTCTGGAAACTTAGGCCAGAATCCCAAGGTACGCTTTTACATTACTCTTCTTTCTGCAATAGTGGCAAGGATAGCAAAGAATATCTGCCATCTCTGAATAGCCTAACTCTCTAATGCCATGCCTCATGCATGGCTGCTCCACCCACAGTCGGTTTTGCTCCGACTGTTAGCACTTATACCAGGGTGCTTATAAACAGCGTTCTGACCTCATAATCCACAGGCTTTTTACTGTCTGACACTTACCAAGTTTATTCAGATGTACGTTCCACAGGAGCCAGCACAGCGTAGTGGCTGAGCATCATACTATGATTCTGGAGACCATGGTTTGAATCTCTGCTCGGCCATGGAAACCCATTGGGTAACCTTGGACAAGTAATACTCTTAGCCTCAGAGAAAGGCAAAGACCTCTTTGAACAAATCTTACCAAAAAAAAATTCCATGATAGTGTCACCTTAGGGTCATCATAACTCAGAAATGACTTGAAGGCAACAACAGTTTTCCGTAGGTTTCAAAGGAGAATTTTATCCTAAGCGAGTATGCAATCCTATTCAAACTTACCCGCACGCAAGTCTCAAACTTTCAAATCTAAGCGTACATAGGATTGGGCTACACATGAAACATGATTAAGGGTAGATGTCATGGGCCCAGCTGAGCTCGCCGCCACCGCGGAGGCCACCGCGGACAGAGGCCCGGACGCCGCGGAGGCCGCCACCGACGCAGATGGATGCTGGGACGCTTCGGAGGCTGCCACCGATGCGGGCGAAGGCCCGGACGCTTCAGAGGCCACTGCCGCTGCGGGCGGAGGCCCAGCCGCCTTGGAGGCCGCCGCCGTCGCAGACGGAGGCCCGGACACCATGGAGGCCGACGCAGGCGGAGGCCACTGCCAACGCAGACAAGGGCTCAGACGCCCCGGAGGCCGCCGCCAATGCAGACAGGCCCGTTAGCAGAGCCGGGGCCGGCCCGGGGCCCACCCCAGCAGTCAAGGCGCCTGCAGGCTCGTCGGGGAGGGCGAGCCCCGGCTCCAGTCCGGAGTTCCGCCCACCCGCGGCTCCAATTTGGAGGAGACTGCCGCTCCTCCTCCCACGTTTCGGCAATGGCGGCAGGGGAAAGAGGCAGCCCGCCCGTCCTGGCGGCTGCTGAAGAAGCGGCTGCGGGCTGAGAGCCCTCAGCTGTGAGGCCAGGCAGCAGGCTGAGGTCTCTCAGCTGTGAGCCCGGACCTGATTGGTTGCTGCTGGGCCAAGGGGCTACTTAGGACGGGCGCCGGGAGAGGAGGACCATGGAACAACAACCGTTGGTCTTCCGCGTCCTCCTCTGCCTGTGTCCGGATCCAGCCCCTCCCTCCAGAGACCGCGTCCAGCCTCCCTGGCGGCCGAGCCCTTGGTCTTTGCTATGGGTGATGTAACCCTTTCTTTGCTTTAGGAAATAGCCTTGCCTTTACTTTGGGACTTAACCTTTGCTTTGGGACTAATTTACGTTGTGTGGGGGCTTTGCTGTGGGGGTGCTGTAACCCTCTGTTTACTGGCTCCCGCTAATAAACGCTGTCAACTCCAGCCGCTCGCCCCGCATCTGCCTTGTCTCCGCCAGCTGCTGACAGTAGTCTCATGTACTTTATTTAGAGGTTTGCAAATTTTGCAGGGGGTGGGGATAATATGGATGAACTCTGAAAAGGACAGAACGGAGCAAAACAAAATGGCGGAATTGATAAGAGTCAATTCTATAGCTGCCTTAGAAGATCTATAGAGTGCAGCCATACCACGTTGATTTACAAAACAAAAAATACACTCCGATCTTAATATTATAAACCTCCATGTTACCCTCTATTATAATGAGGATGATTATATTAAAAACATAAGTCATCATCTCAAGAATACTTTTATTCTCTTAAAGGCTTAATTTTTAAAAAAATAGGTAACAAATATTTATATTACTGGAATCAGAAGAGAATGAAGCTTCACATGTTTGCATTATCTTCTTATTTAACAGTCTTACTGAAACTAAGTTAGAAAATACCAAATCACATTTATTACCTTAGCTTCACAGAAGCGGCGATCAATTCCATGCTGACATATGACTACAGACTTTGGTTTTTCCAGTTCAAATTCACGGCATACCACATGAAACACAAATGTCTGTCCCCACTCAAGCAGGCATGCAAGCTGCACAAAGATAAGAATGGTTAAGACTAGACAGAAACCATTAATTAGAACTGAAGGACTTTAGAACTATTGAAAATGGCCTCCTGTTTCAACACCTAGCACCACTACACAAAATCAAAATTGTGTCTTTTATGATCATAACTGCATTGTTATAATGACTACATCCTTGGTCTTCTAACAGAGGGTATTTTAGAAATTAGAAGAAAGGATTTCCTATCTAATTTGAAAAAATCCAAAGGAAACCTTTCCAATTGAAACCACTATGTGTTTAGTTGAGACTACTTGTAAAGCAAAGTGGGGATGGAAGAGTAGGTATTTCAGTAACATTAAAATTTTTATCTCCAAGTAAAAATGACTGAATTCATAAGATAACACACAAATGCAAACTGAAATTTTAAATTAAAGCTTTCAGCTGTTTTCAAATTTATTTGTTAACTCTTTCAGTCTCTAAACTTCCCACTAATGTAGAGTAGCACACAGGAAAGAACTGAAAATATCCACAGTGGAACATGATCATCTCTAGATAAGCATTTTAAAAACTGCAAGACTACCACTATAGCAGTCCAAATGCTAGTACAAGTGGTTACCAAAGTATCTGAAAGTTACAAGTGAATTGCAACTTCAACTTTAAAATGTCAATTAAAATAGAAAAGAAGCCTTGGGGCTTTTTGCTCTGGTTCCTTGCAATGCATTCAATTATCACAACCTTCTTATCCCCTAGAGAGTATGAAGCAGCACTTTGTTCAGAGAAAGCTTTCTTTAGTAAGCATATTATTACAAACAATTATGCTGTTCTCACTGAAAATATACTGCAGAAACTAAACTGGTAAATACAATGGCTCCATAAGCCACATTTAACTAGTTCAGATAAGAAGAATAATGTCTATATCAGCACTTTTAATCTGTGGTCTATGGACCCCTGGGGGTCTGCAGTGTCCTCACAGGGGGTCTGCAAAAGCTTGAAGAAATGTTATCAGTATTTACAGCTAGAAGAGAGAGAGAGACAAGTTTGCATGGAATCATTCCAATAAAAAGATACTATAAAAGGCATATACATTTTTACTTATTTCTCTCTTCTCTCCAAATCTGAAGACTATGAGCAACTCTAAATAAGTATTTAATGCATTTTAGAGTTTTAAATCTTGAGTTAAGTCTTGGTGGTCCATGGCAACAAAAGATACTTAAAGAGGGTCCATAGTAAAGAAAAGGCTAAGAACTACCAGTCTATGTATTTGAAGTCATGATAGTTCTAATTAGAGGAACAGTTAGACTATACAGGGCATGCACATTTACAATCCATCTCTTTCTTCATAGTTTTAAATGATGACCATCCTAAATTTGCAAATTTCTGCAGAGTTAGAATGTAAACTGCAGTGAACATACAAGTATCATAGTGTATATTATCTACATTAGATTCCTGAAAAAAATGTAACATAAAAGTTAGCAATCCTCTATCCATCTTCATTAAATTTTACTAATTCATTCAGTCTTAAAACATATTTGTTGAAAGAAAATATTGTGATTTTTCACTGACTCAATCTAAAGAAAAATCTTCTCAATTGTTATTTGAAATTTTTGCTGTTGAGCCTCAATTTGTAATGACCATATTGGTCAAGAGTTATTTGAATTGTATCCCCAATATATCTGAAGGGCAATGGATTAGTGAAGAATAACAAATAAGAAGCTACATCTACAATACAAAGATCTGAATTAATGTTCATGAGCCAAAGCATTTGTTTCCCGTTTTTAAAAAAAATGCTTCCTGGCTTATGAACTTGAATTTCACTTCATACTGGACAGAAAGTGAGGATTTCCTTCCACCACCTGCAGTTTCAAAAAAAGGAGGAAACGTAAGCTAGCATGTTCTAGTCAGACTTCTTCCTCCCACCCCACTATTCAGGACATGGAAAGTCTAAGCTCAGAAAACAGTGCACACATTTGATTCTGAAGCTGAGTGGCATACCTGTGGAACTGTAACCTTAGCTGTAAGGCTTCCAGTTTGAATATCAATCAGCCATGCATATTCCAAAGAGTCAGTTCCCAGTGGCAACCCTTCAGCTGAAAACATAGCATGAGCCCGTAGCTGCAGGCCAGAAAGGCTCATATGACCCTCCCGAAGTACTTCATCTACCGTGGGTCTCTGTTAAAAATGAAAGATTTATCTTTTAAGCAGGAGAATGACTGAAATAAGCTATGTACTAGCTTATAAGGGACCAGTGTTTTGTGGTCATTATATATTGATGTGTCTTCTTATGAAATAAAAATTTGCACAATCAGTGAGTCATCAAATATTCAGAAGGCATAATTTTGTCACTCAAATTGAAAAGCCAAGCCTATACAAATTAGATCAAGATATTTTTTTCACAGATACACAAACCAGATTATAAAATTTGCCAACAAATTGTGTATTCCTGTTACCTGGATGAGAGTTATAGAAAATTGGCCATACATCTTTTAGAAATATCAAAAATAATTAGGTGTTAAAACTGGTGAAGTTAACATAAGTCTTCGTGGAGAAAATAAACATGGCTATAACAACACTGCCACCAAATAAATGCAAACACCATGACATTGTTTTTAACTGTATTGATGCTAACATAAAAAGGCTGCTACACAATAAAGGAAACTGGTAACTGTGGGAACAAAGCAATATAGCATTATTATTAATCTCAATACATACAGTTCAAGAAGAGATAACCAATGTAAGTATCTGTATTTTACAAACAAGCAACAATTTAGAAATCTTTAATATGCTTTACAATAGGCAGAAAGGAACGGCACACTTACCATGACAGTCCATTCTTGCCAATGAGAAGGAACCATCAATGGTTCACGTTAACTCCTGTTATCACCCAGGATAGGCAAGATATTGCATTATTTAAAAATGAACCTCTAT
Organism: Ctenosaura bakeri; assembly: GCA_948474755.1. Taxonomy (NCBI): domain Eukaryota; kingdom Metazoa; phylum Chordata; class Lepidosauria; order Squamata; family Iguanidae; genus Ctenosaura; species Ctenosaura bakeri. The sequence goes on along the minus strand of CAOLHI010002452.1, from coordinate 184,782 downwards.
TGGTCCTCATCTTCTCCTGCTTCAGATCCTTTACAAGCCAAGACACAGGAAAGAATAAAAAAGGCCCCCCATATCCAGAAAAAAAGTAAGGCCTGATGCTACACCAAAGGGAAGTGCTCCAAACTGGTAGTATGTATTGTAGTAACAGAAATGAAGGTACTTTCTTGAGGAAATATGGAAAAAGCATGAAAATAAGCTTCTGGAAAGTCTATAAACAGGAGAAAATCCCCTAAGAGGTGGACCTGGATGGAATTTCTTGGAACTTATTTATTTTTAGGAATTTGTTTAGATATTTGAGATCTAGGATCGGGTGGACTCCACTCATTTTTCAGATACAATAAAGAGGACAGACTAGACTCCAGCTCTATAGCTCCCAGATCTAAGAGATGGGATATGGCTTGCTGAATAGCTAGACCCTTTGCATTATTTTTTTGATGTTGTAGATTGGAGAAGCAGTGTCTTGGACTCTGGTGAAACTCTATGTAGTAGCCTTTGCAATACCCACCCGTTTAAAGGAGAAGCATCCCAAGTATGGATGACGGTGGATAGCTTCCCTCCTATCTGGTGGGTTAGGTAATCCTGTTACCCCAAAAGCATGGGATCCCATGAAGTCCTCTATCAGAACCCACAATCAAATGTAAAAATGGGAAATTAAATAACTCAAATTAAGAATATTTCAAGAGCAGCGGTAAAATGCAGGATCTTTCCATCAATGTTCTACAGGATCACTGCTAAAAAAGGTCAGCCAGAAGACTTATATTTCAATTTAAATGTGTTTTATTGGGGGAAAATACACATGTACACACACACACAAAATAGTCTCTCACACACACGCACAAACAATTACACAAGGCTAACTGAAAAGAAAGGGAGGAAAAATGAATAGCAGACGTAGAAGGGAGTTGGTTATAATTACCACCCAGAGAGAAGTGAAGGAACAGTGATGAAGCTTAGGCTTGCACCTAGGGCAGCACAGCGACACAGTGGTGTTCAGCAAGTGAAGATGCTGGCACAAAGCTACAAAACTTCAAGGTTTTATCCCCTTTCTGTGCTTTGAAATGGAGGTTTCTGGTTCTGCTCAAACATGGTCCCACAGAACTGACAGAAGATTATATTGACAGAAATGTGAACTTATGGAATTCAAATTGCATTTGCGTGGGAATCCAGAGATTGATGATCCCTAGTTGTAAATACCTTGTATCCCCTCCTTTGATGTGAGAACTTGGATGTAAATGGCTCTCTGGTCAAACCAACATTCATATCTGGGCAGGCAGAGAAATAAAATCAAAAGGCGTAAACAGGGGAGATGTAATAGCCAACAAGACTTATGTGGGAACCTTGATGACTCTTTTATCTCATCTCTTTGTCTCTGTAGCCAGCTGAAAGTTAGTTAGAATTTAAAAGCTTCATGCTTATAGCTTAGTAAACGTTGGAGGAATTTCTTGGTCTGTTTTATCTGGCAAATTTCACCTCTTATTCAGCATGGTTTTCAGCCATAGCAATGTATGATTTTATATCAATTAAACCATATCAAATATGAGACAGCACACCACAGTTACAGTCCCATAGACTTAAAGTTCAGAGTATATACGTTTGAACTATATTTACACCTTTCTTACCATGCATACATGAATCTCATTCTGATTAAATTAGTTCTTTGAAATCCAGAATGAGAGAGGCATCATGAGCAGAGGTTTTATATTTAGGAAACATAGTCTTGCCCAATTAGGTGCTATCAGTAGGCACAGGACTAGCATTGGAGGCAGATTCAATCACAGCCTCATGTAGCCCAAGGACTTTGCTTTAGCTTGCAGAGGAACTAAATCCTTTAAACGTTCTCTCTTGTTAGTTCCTCTTCTTCACCAGTATCTGACCATTTCTCCTCTCTTAAATCACAGAAGTCTCTCAGTGATGTTGTATAGAGAGAAGCAACATCTGAGTCCTGAAGAGCATAGGCGTGTGAAGTGTTTGCACAAGGTTAGGAGACTTCAGACCTCATCAGATGAGTTATCAGCTATCAAAGAACGTACTGGCAGTGCAGGCTGTTCAGCGTCCTTGCCAGCCATTTTTCTACATGGGGGAGAGGAGCTGGATCATGTCTGAGTCTGGGAGGAGGTTTTGGTTCCTTTGCCACTAGTAAAGGAAATTCACTGAAGCCAAGTACATTGATAGATAAAGACATGCGCCTAGGAAAAGTCAAGAGCACTGCAGCAAGAATTATATTGCCTTGCTCAAAATGGCCAGCATCAATAATGCGGCCTTCAAATGGCTGGTTGCAGCACACGTGTGTGTACTGTATTGGGTTTGGGAGGCTCTGCAGAAGAAACTGGAGCTTGTAGCTGCAGTGGAAACGATTCATGGAATTGGAGGAGAAGCAGCCCTATTAGGGTCAGTTCCCATTTCCTCTTCCATAGCCCCCTCTGATTCATCAGCAGCAGCCTCCTTGGAGGCTATATCTTTTATTTCTAACTGTTGTTGAATGGAAACAGTCTCCAAAGCCTCAGCTATTGCAGGGTCAGAGGCACAAGGATCCCTGTTGATACAAATAGATTCAACAGCTTTGTTAGTATATTTAGGAGCCCTGGTAGCACAGTGGTTAAATGCTGGTACTGCAGCCACAAGGTTGTGATTTCGATCCTGTCGGGCTCCAGGTTGACTCAGGCTTCCATCCTTCCGTAGATCAGTAAAATGAGTACCCGGCTTGTTGGGGGCAATTAGCTAACATATTGTAAACCGCTTAGAGAGCACTTAGCTGATAAGCGATTTAGAAATACACATGCTATTGCTATTGCTATCCAGCTCCAGGGGAGGCAGCCATTACTATGGAGGTTGCTATTATGTGCCAGGGAAAGTAGCTAAGCGTTTTGGGCCAGGGGAACTCTAGGCTTGGTTTATCTGTGTTGGCTTTAACCTTTCCCATTCCGAGGGCACAATTAAGAAAGAGCTGTGAAAGGGAAGTGTGAGGAAAAAAAGGAGGAGGGAAATTGAGAAGGGGAAACTAACATAGAAAATGGAAAGTTAAGGGCTTTTTCTTAGTATAGAGAGTTAAGAAACAAGGAGAAAGAAGGAAGCAGATTTAAATTGAAGAAATAAGGCCAGAAAAAGCATGGACGTATGACCTTTCCTCAGCAAGGCAGGAAGAACTCAAGTAAGAGGCAATAAGGACAAACAGAGATTCATTTTAGAATAACACAATAATTTGCATAGTCAGAGCAGAAACAGGAGTTAACCCATGCATGAGTCGCTCCTCCTCCTCCTCCAACAATACTCACTTTTTTAGCAGCTACTCTATAATCTTAAAGTAAGTCAGACTGAATTCAGTGAGACTCTGCTAAGTAGACATAAATTTAACAGAAAGAGCTAGAAAATAAATGGACAATGATAGAATCAGAGGTCTATAGTCAGTTGTTAGCCCTAATGAAGGTAGATCCACTGAACAAATGGGAACGTGGAGGACATCACTTATATAAATTCTATTGATTCAAATAATCCAAGCTAGTTCAGATTAATAGCTGAATTTAGGCCAGTTATTACTTAGGTGTACTTTTCTTGGTTGTTTTATTTCAAGCAGATTTAAAAGCATATAGTCCCAGAGATATTTATATGAAAGGTTGTATTCTAAAATAATGAATTAACAAATAAAGTCACACTACCTGGTAACTGTCATTCAAGAATAAATTCAGTGGTGATAATACAAGCTGCAACATAGTTTCTTTGTATCCCTTTTTCATCTCAAAACATAACCTTTCCAGAAAAGCAGTGGGACATTCAGGGCCATCGCTGCTGCAGTGCTAAAGAACAGATATCATAAGTATCATCTTTATTAATCACAATATCAACAATATTCAAACTGCTGGATTATGAAAAAGTATGTGTAACCTGCTTCGACCACCATAGCATATGCTGGAAAAAAATGCATTTTCATAAACTGACAAAATTTAACAGAAATTACTTTTTCTGTGACTGAACTTGGGTTGTCTTGAGCAATACAGACAAATAAGTATTTTATACGCTTGTAAGATGCCAAGGAAGATTTCTTGTCATGTTACTAGCCATGTGGATGGAGGACAAAAATGTACCTTGTCTTAGCTCTGAGTGGGAGCACATATTTTTTAACCTCAGCTTCTCATAAACTGCTCCAGGAGAAGCTGGTACAAAGGAAAGGGGGAAAAGGGCAGGACAACAGTCAACAGAGGCCAGTCTCCCTAACTTGCTGCCCTCCAGATATGGCCAGGGTTCATGTTGGGTAGAGATGGAAGAAGCCTGCATAATTGGCATCTCTGAATTAATCTGTGTGAAGCATTTATATCTAGCCAGCCTTTCCTTTTGAAAGTTCAAGGAAGCTTATAAAAATTAAAAACTGAACTTTACACATGAACAAATGATCACTGGGAGGTTTTCTACCCCTTTGTTTTATTACAATTCATCCCAATTTTAAGTCCTGTGGGTTATTTAAAACTTGAAAAGTTAGCACTGACAAAATACAACTAACTGGAAGCAAAATGCTCCCTGCCATCTTGTGGACAGAAAAAACAATTAGTCAACAGCTCTGATTAGTGGTTCTTTGCAAGAAGAGCTACAGCTGTGCATAGCTCTGTTAATTTGTGGTACAGTACAGACAACTGAAGAAATGGAGATGGAGATAAACTGTCTTAATTTTTCTCAATATCTATTTGTATGAGGATTTCTTTTGTAATGTCCTCTTGCCAAGATATCAGTGCTCCCACACAAAGAATGGAACCACACAAAAAGTCAAGTATGGCCAATGGACCAAAACCAGCAAATGTACTTCTCTACATGAATGCATATTTTTTAAAAAATTATTGTACACTTGATGCTTATGATCAGGTAACACACCTGTAATACTTACCACTGGAAGTCGTCCATGCACTTTGTACACATTAACAAGAACAGTAATATCCCATGGACGCAAAGTAAGGGGGTGAGCCTGTCTGACCGATGTATCATTGTCTTTTTTGTCAGCATCCACTCCTACTGCAGTCCATCCAGAACTTGAAGATGTTGACATAGATAATACTGGGCTTGAAATAACTTCCTCAAAATCAGTGTACATATCATCTTCACCAAAATAATTTTCCTGGCAGGATAGATTAGCAACACTTAGTTTATCAGTACAGTTCTACTTCTGTCATTCATGTAAGGATATAAACAATTGTTAAAATTTTTAATTTTTTTATTTATACAGGAATAATCAATATAATAGGCACCATTATGGCTGATGCATTTTAAATAATTAGGAATTTAGATGGGAACATACATAATTCTTTAAGTTTATTTACAAAACACACAGTATTAAATCACTTCTGCAAAATGGAACAAGGTGCAAACAGCTGGTAACCTACAGAATGCACATTAAAATAGTCAGTGAGACAAAGACCAAGGCAATCTGGTCCATATCTCCACACTGTTGTCCTCAAATCAGTCCTATTGTTACTTCCTTCACATAGCACAATATCTCAAAACCCACGTGAAAATATAATTATGCATGCTTTAGTAATTTTAGCTGTCTACCTATCAAGTCAAAGAGTTTTCTATACCTTTATAGACAAGAAGGCTTTCAAAAGAGGTCCATACAGAGTTATCTGGGAGTCTGGGGAGAGTTCTAGTTCTACACGGAGCTTGTCAGGTGGAAGTTCTGAGGGATCAACTGGTAGACGGGAAGAGCCTGAAGGTGATATGCCCCTGTCTGTCATCTTCTGCGATGGCCTTAATGCAGATAAGACTGTTTCTTCCATTTCTGACACTATAGGGTAATATAAAAAATAAACAATCCCAAAGCCAGAAGTTAATCATTTCACTGGTCCCTGGATCACCAAAATAAAACAAACTAAATAAAACATCTACCATTATAAGTTGGTAATGATTAGATGATAACACATTCACTGAAAATGCATACATCCCATGAAGTTTAAAAGGAAAGGCCATTTAAACAAATTTTATATGTATTAGAACATGTATGTCATATATTTTTGAAGAAAAAGTTTCTATACATTCTCTCTGCTATATATCATAAATTAGTGATAAACAGTATATTACATTCTTTAGGCAAATATAGTCCAAGTCAGTAGAAATGGCACATGCAGTAAATTAAATATCAAAAAGTACATGCAAAATATTTTAAAGGCTCTGGCTGTTGTATCCATGATTCTCAGATCAGCACCTCATTCCTTGTCATATTTGATACAAGGAAGGCATAACTAACGTCATTTGGGTGGGTGGAGGGACCCAAGACCCTCTTCGCTATTTTATTTTCTCTCTTTATCTTAGTACAGAAATATTTCAAGATAGCTGCCTAGAAGACTGAGGTTACCCTTTGGGCCTTTTCATATTATACTACTATAGCACTATGACTCCATTTTAACTTCCAGGGCTACATGCTGTGGAACCCCAGACTTAGTAGTTTCCTGAGGAACTAGAGGTCTCTGACAGAGAATTCTAAGCGCCCTTACCTAAACTGCAAATCCTAAATTTCTACAGGAAGCAGTCATGGCAATTAAAGTGGAATCATAGTGCTATAATTGTGTAATATGAAAGGGTCAAAAAGTGGATTAAGCCAACTGTCCCAGGAGAAATAACTTAGGACTGAAAACACATTAGGACAAGAAGTCAATTAAAAGTATATCCTAACATTTTGTATTCACATTGAACAGTTTCAAGTACAGCTCAAGCAGATGAGTATGACTTGCACTCAATCTACAAAGTTCAGCCATGATCCTATAAATTAATCTACTTTGAGCTGAAGGGAAGACTCCATAACAGAAAAGCATGTCTAACAGTCATTATTTTCTGATTTTCAATTTATGCTAGTTAGGCAAAAATTTCTCTTTCAAAAAGTTTAAATAGTAACGCTTCGATGTTCAACTTAGTATAAAAAGAATGAAGTAATACTTACACGACTGCTTTAACTGTTCATCAGCCTTCTGAGGATAAATTGGATGCCACGCATAGTCAATTGTGAGCATTATACTCGGCACAGTCCAGCATTCAACCCAGCCAGCCCTTTTAAAAAGAGAATAGTTTGAAATAACTGACTGCTTTATTCAGCCTTTCTTAACCAAGGGAAAAAACATAATAATAACATAATAATGGCCATACATGTTGGTTGCTCAATAAGAGAACAAAACTCACTCTTCTTGGGTCATGTTCCTCCACCTTGATTTGCTTTGTTTTTGACCACTCTGACTATCAGCAGAAACACAAGACTCAGGATTCAGTTTGTTAGGATGGCAATCCTTCACCAGCATAAAAAGAGAATATTTACTTGGGTGGCAGTCAGGTAGAAGCAAATGAAGATCAAGACCTTCTCCCTGAAAATAAAACATTAATATCAAACTTCAAACAATATTCACAAAAACTTTCAATTTTCATGAATTTATATCTCAGTTCTTGGCATTCTGATGTGCACGTACAGAAGTACATTCCTGTGAATGTCTGGGGACTGGGAATAGCAGTACTTTATAGAAGGAATAAGTTATTATAATGTTTCTGAAAATTATTAATCTTTTTTCATAATTATGCCATATATGATAAAATCAGTTAATCTAAAGAAAACAGAATTGTCACTCCAAGAATCCCAATACATTCATGGTAAAGTAAGCAAACAGAACCTTCTGTTACTGTTGGTACTGCTACAATCAAAGCCATACAAAAGTCAGTAGGTTAATACTAGCTGATGTCCCAAATTGTCATTTTTCATATGTATGTGATAATTTTTGAATTATGAGATTACAAATGCTATGGCACATATGAGAAGATACTCTCAAAGCAAAAGATAAACAGGGTCATCTAAAATATTAGTCTTCTGTTATTGGATGCAAGTCACAACTAGGTTGTTAACATGGATAAACAAGGGCCCTATTCAAGTTTTGCCAGGTCTTCCTTGATTGAATCAATCCACTTAAGTGAGTTTTCCTCTTTCCCTCTTGCCTTCCATTTTCCCAAGCACTATTGCCTTTTCCAATGCGTATAATATTAAAAAGACAGTTCAAAGTTTCTTTGACCACAACAAAGATCAAACCAATATCAAAGCTGGTCATTATTACTATAAATACATACACAGTTTACTTTAAAGGAGGTAAAGGCACTTACCCTTAAGGAAAACCTTGTACTGCATGTGCTTGGAACAAAGTCAGTAAAAGGCAGAGAGAAAACTATGTTTAATGTTTCCCCACAGGCTGCCACATAAACTACAAGGAAAGAGGAGGAAAATTCAAATTTGAATATCTGTTGAATTTTCTTTATAATGATCATTTAGAATACAGTAGTTGAACATGACTCTCCATACTACCTTCAGACTAGTAGCTGAACAAATAAAAGGGGAAAAAAAGAGTTTACTCTCATTCCTCTTCTTGCAAGTATTACATCCCATGCTGTACAAGCAAACGTTTGCTTAAGCAACCGAACTTCCCTTTTCATTATTCCCCCTTGCATCACAGTACCCAACTCTGCTCTGTAAAGCCCCCTAACACTCTGGAGCAGATTTTGGAAAAATGAAGGAGGAACTGCCCTCTCCCCATTTTGCTGATAGAAAAATTCTGTCAATGTCACAGAATCATAACCATAGAGTTGGAAGAAGCCTCATGGTTCAAAGCAGGATCTCCAGCTAACACATCCCCAGCAGGTAGCTGTCCAGACTTTTTTTCTGAAATTTACCAGATGGAATTCATCCCTCATAACAACATTTTGAATACACATTGTCCCATAGACAATAGAAGGCATACATAGAAGGCATGGACAATTATTAGAACAGGGGGGAAAGTAGGAAATAAAATCAAGCCAATAGCAAAATAACTTCCAACTTTGCCCACCGCAAGAGCAGTATGAATCCCTAAAGTCCAATAGAAGCTGGTAGATTCTCTTTTACAAGAGGTGTATAAACAGAGTGGATTGCCAGCATCTCAGGTTTTATTTTAGCAGTGGACTCCGCCACTGGAAAAGGATTGGACTAGATGGCCTTTGCGGCTCCTTTCAGCTCTATAATTCCATGAATTTTTGTTCATATTCAAAAAGAGTAATACTTAAGCAACCATTCATTATTTGCTTCAACAATTTTTTTCTCTATACTACAATGCTTATTTAAAATTTACAGAGCAGTATGTCATCTGAACATTTTGGTTTACATGCAGTACAGTTGGGTTTTTTTTTTCCCTAGGGGTAGCCATAACCATGGAGCCATAAGCAAAAAGAAAAAAAGGCAAAAAATTGTCATGTCCAGAAGAATAGCAGACATCTGCAAGAAGGGAGAAAGGAAAATTGAGACAGTATTGGCTCTGTCAAAGCAAGAGACTCAAAACAACGGGAAGATAATTTACAACTGTTTTAGACTGTCTATCTGTGTGTATGTATATTTTAAAAAGTGATTCTATATAAAGAAGTCCAGTTTCCAGGCACAGTACAAGGTGTTGGTTATTACTTTTAAAGCCCTTCATGGCTTGGGGCCAGCCTACCTGTGGGATCGCCTTCTCCCATATAATCCGCCCCGCACATTAAGGTCCTCTGGGAGGAATTTACTGCAGCCATTGAGAACTAGTTTGGCTGTGGTTACCCAGAGTACCTTTTCTTCTATCACTCCCAAGTTATGGAATGGCCTGCTGGAGGAGATCCGGCATATTACCAGTCTTGACTGCTTTAAAAAAAGCAGTCAAGACTGATCTGTTCCGACAGGCCTTCCAAGACTAGCATTTCCACCACCTCCCATAAATTGTCTTGCTGTTTTGTTAATAGTTAATTGATGGACTGTTAATTGTTGTGTGTTTTAAGGGGTTGGTTTAGGTGGGTTGGTGGGTGGGGAGGACTGGGTATGTTTTTAATGTCTTTTAATGTATTTAATGTATTTCATGTTTGCTGCCTCAATCCATGTGGAGAGGCGGGATAGAAATAAATTTTGTTGTTGTTGTTGTTGTTAGTGCTCCAGTTCTAGAATTATGGCCATGACAAAAGTCACTGAGAAAACAATTTGTAGAAACTGCAACCAAGAGATGCAGGCAGCTGAAGAGAGGCAGTCACTAAGGTAGCAAGTACTTCAATAAAACTACCAATGACTGGACAAAATGGAATGAAGTTATGTTTCCCCAAAACAAATATATTATAATACAAGCACTGGAGAAATGAGATGTCCTGGTATGAGAAAGCAACTAGGAGGCTCAATTGGACCCATAAATTACAATCTACAGGCATACTCAATAAAAATAATTCCTGTTATCCGAGCAGTTTTCTAGGCTGCAGCCTAAAACATCCCCTTCACCTTCACAGTCACTGAAAGAAAATCAATTTGGCTAGGGAAACAATCAGTTCAGTACAAGAAGAAGATAGAAGCCACAGTAGAGAGAATGTGTCAATGGAGCACACTGGCACCAAAGACTCTCCGTATGGGCATGTCTTGGTCCCATCATCACTCCTTGCATTCATATGTCTGGATTTTGTGTAAGCAGCTAGGATTTCTATACAGAATTTCTTCTTTATCTTGTCTTGCACATACAACCCCCCTCCACCCCCACTGTATGTACCATTGCTATGTAAGCGATTTCAGAGCCTCTCACAGTTAACGGAAAAACAATAATTGAATATTACCTTCAGGAAATAGGGATGTTCACCCATTAGACACTGTGAGGCAAAAAGGAACAGTGAATACACTGTTCCTCCACTCTAGGACGGCCCCCAATACTCTAGAGTACCACTGATACTTTATACAAGTTGGGTAGTTTGCAAAAGATATTCAGAGCCAGAAACTGGGATATTAGCTGACACTGCTCTACACACAGCCCTTCCACCCTATATGTTACTCCCTCAGAGACAAAGGGTGGGCAGTGGCAGAAGTAGCAATGAAGCAGGGAGTGTAGGACTGCGAAGCACACAGGACAGGCAATATGCTGGGGGACAGCAGAGTATCTCTTTCTGCCTCAAGTAGCAGAAGTACTCAAGCCACCACTGTCAGATAGAACAGCATTTGTTAAGAATACATTATTGCTTGATACAAAAAAGGATACAACAGGTCCACTTTAAAAGATCCATTTCTTACCATTTTCTTGTTGCTTTGTGGAACAATCAATCCAATTGTGCTGATTTGCCGCCCAAATCATTTCAAATTGATGAAACATTATTTTAAAATTCCATGAATAAGGAACAAATGAGAAAATATCAGGAGCACTGTCACTTGACCAATCCTGAATCAGATCTAAAAATAAAGAGGACATGTTTCTGTAGGTCATTGCAGATGAAAATAGGCTAATTTGTAAAACCAATTATATTTCACTAAATTGAAAAAGTTGCACCAACTCTTCTGTTGACTGCTAATACACAGCAACAAAATTCTAACTGCACTTCAAATGAGTATGACCTCTACCATTAAAAACAGCCCTGCTTACAGTTACCCAGTCACAAAAGCATTTTGTTACATAACAGCAAGTTAAACAGAAAAAAGAAGACAGTGAAACAGAGATTTCAAAATTCACCTCCTTAGGCCATGGTCATTTACATGCTCTGAAGCTGTTTATGCTGTATTTCAAACATTTTTATGCAGAAATCTGTATTCTGTTAGGCTTACTCTAGCTAAATGTGTATAGAAAGTGTGGGAATTGTGAGGTCCTTTAGATGTTGCTGGATTGTGGCTCCCAGCATTCTTCACATTAACACATCATGTTCACATTTAAAAACTCTTATGTTATCTCTGGCCTAAATTAAAACACAGTATTATCCCATAAATAAGGCAAAGGAGAAAACTATTTAGTCAATATTCCAAGTGGTTTATACTTTAATTACAAACTTAAGTTTAGCTATCATTCAAAAATATCTTAAGTAGTTGCCATAGACTACAAAATGTCTTTTTGACATTACTTTTGCCTATAGTTTTATTTATTCAAAATTACAGTCAAAGTAATTTCAAAATATGCTTTATCTATTTAAGTAGGATCAAATGGGACGGGAATCTACTTTTAATGGGCTACCAAAAACTTAAATTTTATGAGCCAAAATGTAAGCATCTGATATACCGCAATGCTAAAGTTTTGTAAAATTTAATTATTTCTTTAGAACTTGTAAGGACAACCTCTAATTCTTATATATTTGTTTTAACTTTATATTTTGCTTAGGCCTTCTTAAAAATAAACTGGAGGTACAAATATAGATCATGTCTGTATTTATGCAACTATAAACATAAAGTTAAATCCAGAATGAAGATTCCAAGAAAGAAAGGGCTTTTTGCATTCATGTATGGTTCCAGGAATTACAGGAAGAAGACTCAGGAAGATTATTTCACTGCCCCCTACTCCAGAACAAGCAAAACATACCCAGGCATTCCATGATTAACTTATAGTTTCAATCTGATGCAATTCAGTTATTCCAATATTGCAAAGTAAACCAAGAAACAACTATCTGATAGTAAAACAATTTATATTACACATTTCTTTTTGTCTAGTCTTTGTCATAACCTTTGGAACAGATTTGTTGGATAAACAGATATCAAAGAAATATCAAAATGCCCTGAAGAAGATAAGGGAGAGGTGTGGAGAGAGTAGGTATTTTTAATTTAATGTGAACATCATATATCAAGACTATAAAACTGATTAACTTTTGAGACCTAAATTATTTAAAACAACTAGTACATCAACATTTCCTTATATACTGGCTTCTTACAGTTAGAAATGTTTTTATAGGTTGGTTTGATATCTACAGCAATATAGAGTGAACAGAAAAAATAAATATATTTTTTAAATTAATTGAAAAATACCCCATACTGAAACTGATACTATTTAGAAAAAAAATATGCAAATTATATATAACACAAAAATAGAACACCTTACCTGTAAAGAAGCTCTTTTGAGCAAAGATGAAATGGTATGTTGCCTTATAAACTTCTACTTCACACTGCCATATCTGTGGCATGTTCCATACTCGGGGATAGCAGGCATTAATGTGAAACTGAGCAAAATACAGTATTCACTCAGAAGCAGTATTCACTCAAAATATGACAATATGATTAACAGTCATGATTAAATGGAAGTCATGTAATTATCCATATGAAAACCTCTATTTATCAACTCAGATTACATTATACTTGTCATTTGCTTTCATTACAAAGATATCAAACAGCTTTTGATCTTGAGTCTTCTAAACAGAAAATGTTATTTTTACATTATCCTGCAATAAACCTGTCAGCCTAAATACCCTAAAGGCAGCAGATCCTGTATGATCTTGGAAATTAAGCAGGGTCAGCTATAGTTAGTACTTGGACATGAGACCACCAATGAATACCAAGGGCCATAGGCTGTATTTCAGAAGAACCTGGCAAAACCACCTCTAATAGTCTTTGCCCAAGAAAACCCTATAAAATTCATAGGGTCACCATAAGTTAACAGGCAGCTTGGAGGCACATACACACGTGACAGTATCAATAAACTATATTGGAAGTTTGAGCTGGCAAAAGTGAACTCTAATGGCTAATAGACAAGATGCCGAAGAACAAGTGGTTCTCAACCTGGGGACTGTGAACCCCAGGGATCTGCAATGTCCTCACAGGGCATCCACAAAAGGCTTGAAGGCTGGTCAATCTGTCTTCTTTTCCACAGTGAAGTGGAGATGTAACAGGAACCAAGGCAAAAGGAGACAGGCAGGCGGGTTGGCTACGCCTGCATGTTGCCTCTATCATGGCTGCTCTGGAGCAGTGAGGAGGCGAGCTCAGCAGCTGAGTGACAACATCACTGACAGCCAGACACCCAGTGTTTGCCCTTCTTCTCTCTCCCCACTCCCCCATTTCCAGCACAGAGCAATCCAGCATACTATCACAAATGTTTAAACGCTTTCCCCTTTTTTGTCTTCTTCACCAGGAAGAGACAAGACGGAGATGGCAAAGGGAGGGAGGGAAAAAGGCAGGGGAAGGGGGTTTGAAAGCAATCCCTCTATAAAAGACCCAGAGTGCAGCTCCTCATTTGCATTCATAAGTGTGAGCACTTTTTACCTAAATCGAGTGGCAGTTTATTTTGCCAACTATGATCCTTCACTCCAACTTCCAGTTTCTTGCCAGGGGGTGGCACCTGCTGCAGCATCACCCCCTCTTCTCATTTGGCCCCACTCCATGTGGGATCTTTGATGCAACATGGTGGTCAATTCTGAAAAATGACAGCAGAGAGGAGCGGGGTCAAATGACAAGAGGGGACGCTGCTGTGGCAGGTACCACACCTTTGCAAGACACTGGAAGTTGGAGCAATGGGTCATTGTTGGCAAAATAAGCTGCCACTTGATTCAGAGGAAAGCACACACACTTATGAATGAAAATAGGTCTTTTATAGAGAGGTTACCTCAACACCCCTTTTTTTGCCTTCAACCCCCCCCCCATTTTGCCTTTCTCCCTCCCTCCTGGTGAAGAAGGCAAAAAAGGGGGAGGGTGATTGATTCCTGATAGACTGAATGGCTGGAGAAGAGAGAAAGAGAGCTGGAAGGGCAAATGCTGGCTGTCTGGCTGGGTCTGTGTGTTGCTGTTCAATCAACTCTAGCCTTAAACTGGCAGGAAGAAGGAGAAGAAATGTCTTCCCTCTCCTTCCAGTGCTTCTCGGGGAAGTATGCATTTACTTATTTCTCCCTTCTCTCCCAATTTGAAGACCCTTCATGAGCAATTTTTAAAAAAATATTTCATGCAGTTTAAAATTTTAAATCTTCAGTTAAGTCTTTGGGGTCCATGGCAACAGAAGATAAACGGGATCGCTGGTAAAGAAAAGGTTAAGAACATTCAGGAAGTACTGAGAAATTGAAATAGGCAGTATGAGCAGATGCATTAAAACAATACAAATAAGCCAGAGATATGCAAGACATCTGTTTTATTACATATAGGCAACATGCTACTGCATGCTGCTTGACTGCTTGCACTTGCAGCTTTCATGGTGATGAAAAAAGCAACAGTTATGGGGCTGTGTCAAACTTTCTCAAAAATTTTTTAGAGCATTAGAGCTGTTACAGGAAAGGGGCTGCTCCTTGTGGAGACAAAACCAAGCTCTGCATAAGATTTAGAGGACAACCTTCTGCGAAGATTTTGTGTAGCCATTCATATCTTTAGAGTGCTGAAGCACTTGAGAAAAAAGACAACCTGATCATATATACCCAAGCTAGAACTCAATGAAGTCTCTGAGAGCTTGTTATGAAGCGTGCAAAAAATCTGCAGTGTGCAGAATATAACAGCCTAAAGCCTGTTTTTCTGAAACAAAATAGTTGATTTCTACATCACTGCACTTTTTAAACAATCACTACACCCTGAACATACCAAATCTTGTCTAGTTTCAGAAGGTAGACATGACAGAGTTTGGTCAGTACTTGGAGGAGAGGTCACCAGGTAAAACCAGGAGTCTTCAGGTAACACTAGGAAAGAATCTACTACTAGGGTTGTCAGTCTGTAAACTAGAGAAGGCTCCTACACCTTTAAAGGTTGTGCAGAAGAGGGAATTTCAGTGGGTGTTGCTTTGCATGCAACCAGGTAACAAGCAACACCCAATGAAATTCCATCTTCTACACAAACATGAAAGGTACAGGAGCCCTCCCAGTTTTTATTCTGACGATCCTACTTGCTGGAAACCTTAGAGAGCCATTGCTGTCAGTTAACGTTGCCAGAACTGGGCTCAACAGACAAATAATCTGACACGGAATACGGCAGATTTCCACGTTTTTTTCTGAAATTATGTTTCATATGAATTACCTTATAATTTCCATACACCCATAATTTTATCATTATTATTGCTACTGCTACTGATGATGATGCAATTACTCCTAACCTTGATGTAAGTTTTAAAGCACTACTCCCATGCTTATATACAATACTTACAGCTAGCATTTCTGCCTCTAAGAGAGTTCGGTACTGCATGCTGCTGGTAGCATCTATGTGTAAAAGTTGTCCTTTAATAGTGGGAGAGTAACCTAGTAAAATGGGCAAATGAATCAATATGTACCATTTGTCTCATCAGTGATAATACAAACACTACTATCAAAAACTTTCTGGTTCATTTTATCAACCAGTGGCAAGCAAATAGACAACAGAAACAATTTTAAATTTATGGACCTTAGGTAACCATCTATTTGGATAAGAAAGTAGCTGGCTCTGTATTCTGTAAGAATGTTTTTATGACTACTTCATTTCATTTATACCCTCAGAGGTTTCTGCATGAAAGTGCTTCAGTGTTCCACATGACTATATAGACTTAAAATAGAAAGGTCTTCTTAAGTAGGTACCTCTGATCCTGATCCTTAATTCTGTAAATCTTCAAGATACAATGGAAGCAACCCAAAAAATTAACAAAGAATGAAATCTGCTTATATTACCAATATGTGTACAGCTGTATTCATTATTTTTATTTAATTATCTCTACCTCTCTCCTAGCATAGGATTTAAGGTGGTTCACAACGATTTAAAACAAGCTTCAAACTTACTTTGTCAATTAAGTAGTGCATAAAGGTTTGTTGTGCTTTTTTTTTGTTTTTCCTTTCATGTTTCTTTGTTATTATCCTCATAGTTAGTTTTAAATACAGTACAAACCCCATATCCGCGGATTCAGTTATCCGCAGTTGAAAATAGTGGGCAGTGTGTGATCGCGCTGCCCATTGTTTTCCCTCCTCCAGCTGCAGGCCCAGGGCCCAATCCCCATGGCACCTGGCAGGAAAACAGCAGGTAGCGTGAAATCGCAGTGCCTGCTGTTTTCTTGCCTCCAGCCACAGGCCCAGGGCCCAATCACCCCAACGTTCGGTACTATCTGCAGATCCCTGTATCCATGGCGGGGGGGGGAACCAATCCCCGTGGATACGGGGATCGTACTGTATATAAAATTTCATTGTTTAATAAAAATATTTTTAAAAATAAAAACAAAATTTAGTTTAAAAGTTATTAATCCAAAAGCCAAACAAGAATTAAACCACAGTTCTATTTAAAACTCACAAGTTAAAGGCAGTTTTAAAAACACACTAAAAACATAATAAAATAGAAAACACAACATCCCTATTAAAAGATATATCTACTGCAACAAATTAAAAAACAAATGCTGGCCTAAATAAAATGTCTTTGCCCGCCAACTGAAAGATAATAGGGAGGGGGCCAACTATACCTCCAATGGAATGAAGTTCTACAACTTGGTAAAAGCCCCTGAGAAAGCTCTTTCCCATGTCCTCACCAAACATGCCTGTAATGTTGATGGGACCCAGAGAAAGCTCTTCCTCACAAATCTTAAAGCTCAAGCAGGCTCAGATATGAAGAGACAGTCTTTCAGATAGTCTGGTTCCAAGCTGTAACAAGCACTTAGAATTCTGCTCTGACGAAATCCCTTGATTATTTAGAGAGAAGCATAACATACAATCTCACTGAACCATTTTTCTGAAAGTAGGTATATCTGAGGTGCTATCACCATAACATAAATTATTCCAGAGGAACAGAACATGTTTTTAGTCACAACCTACCATTTTCAGCTACAGTCATGGGAATGTTAACTTCCAAATAAGAGCCTGCTCCAACATTTACATGTACAGCATTAGTTTCCTGTCAATAAAAACCAGACATTATTTCACTTATTCTCACTAAGACTATGTTATGTCTCACACTATCAGCCTCACGTCTAATCCACTTGCATTTATGAAAAGGAGTTAGTAGACTACAGCTGATTAAAAACATGACAAAGATTAAAAATCTAAGAAGTGCAACAACATTGAAACAAACAGTCATTTAATAGCCGAGGTATTTAACAAAGAAATGGATAACAGCTATAAAAATTAATGGTTCCTAACGAGTAAAATAATGTGGCTATGACTCATCTATACAGTGGCAGACTTCGTGAAAAACACTGAGTCAGAATACTGACATACTTCATAGGAAACTAGAAAAATTGTGCTACTAGGAGCACAGAATTTTCAAAGCATTGTTTTAACTTAATACTTACAGATGCCAATAGTCAATAGATATTGGGTCAAGAAAGGCTGATTGAGAATGTTTTGACATGTAAATATATGTATAGTTATATATTATATATGAATTGTACAAGGTTTATCATATGGAATATGGAAAACATAATGATTCAGTACAAAAATACACTTAAGTCACTCCTCCAGACACAGACATGGTTCCCTCACCCACATCTCTTCGTCAAGAGATTGTAGACTCTCTACCATTGTCTGTCAATTTGTATGTAGTTTGTATTTCTTCTAGTTTACTGTTTTAGTCACCTGAGCTCCCAAGTTTATAAACACCAGTACTGATCAACATCAACATTTCTCTTAAGTTTTGGAATTTCAGGGTTCTGAGTTTCTAGCTTTAGAACTAGGGTTCTGAGTTTGCTTCTACTAATGTGCTCTCTCTCTCTCTCTCTCATTTCCTAGTTAGTGGATTCTATGCCCAGACACAACTTCTCTGAAAAGAAATAATATTTTTAACTTTATAAATTTAGCATCCATCACCTAATGTGCAACCAATTCTTATTCTGATTTAACACATTCCACTTTCAAGAGATAACCCACAGAGCTTGAAAGTGGCAAAAATCACTGCTAGCCTATTACATTTCTCTCAACTATCTTCTGAAATGGAACAACATGATAAAAGAAAAAAATAAACCAAAAAAAAAGAGATAAAAATATGCATACACATGTTTACAAAAAACTAGCTTATCTGTCAAAACATTATATCTAACTACGTTTTCATGATTTACCCTGTTTTTTGTGAAGAGCAAATCAATAGTGGCATCTGCAATGATATTCATACGGAGTTCAAAAGCAAGGATTTGCCTTGGCTTTCCAGGTTGTGGAATTTCTGAAACTTTCATGACTTGGTAATCTGGTGGGAAAAAAAATTTCCACAAACAGTCCCTAAAAAGAAAACAGAAGAAGAGTAATGAAGTTACTTATCTTGAAATTAAAAGGAGTTATTTGTTTTCTTTATATTTTACAGAGCATACAAGAAATAGGTGTGTAAATAGCAGATGTGGGAAATACATCTGCTTTATCAGACTGATAAATATCTCATTCATCAAAGGGCTAATTAGTGAAATTATAGTTCAAATTCTATATTGTACCCAAGGATTTAACCAACTTTAAAAAACTGAAATGTCATTAGAACAATTGCAGTGAACATTCAAAAAATGCTACATTCAAAATATAAAAGCCTTACAGAACAATGATAATGCTTCCAGCTTTCCTAAGCAATTAACTGTAGCACTCTCATTTATAGTCTTCCCTTGATCTAAAGAGTCATTCAACAGAAACTAATATTCCTGGTGTACTGGGTGCCATAATGCAGAGGTGGACAAAGTACAGTGTTTGGGCTGCATATAGCTCTCTCAAAACTAATTTTGTGGCCTCAGTCCCTACAGCAGAGCTTTCCAGATTGGGTGTTGTGACACATTAGTGTATCAGCTGCAGCGTGAAGGTGTGTCACATAAATATTATGGGTGGAAAGGCTGCCTCTACTGTCACTGTGGCGGTCCAGGCCCAGGTGAAGGGGCTGCCTCTGCCACCACCCCAAGCCGAGGAAGACACTGGCAAGGGTGGTGGAGGCAGGACAGGCTTGGCTGGACGGGTTGCCTCTCCTTCTGCCATTGCAGCCACCTAGGCTGAGGAAGACCCCGGTGAGGGAGGCAACAGCGGGCCAGGCTCAGATGGAGGGTCTGCCTCCACTTATTGAATTACTTACTGAATTATTGTGTCATGAAATGATGCATATCTAAAAAGTGTGTCACCAACATGAAAAGTTTGGAAAGCTCTGTCCTACAGATTCACTGAATCACCTTGTCTTTGGCCAAAACAGGGAAGGCCGAAAAAAGGCACTCCTAGAAGCATCCAGAAGGGACAGTTTGTCTTTTATGTAAGTTGCACAGTAAAGGAAGTGAGCTGTAGTCCACAAAACCTAATGCTAAAAACTTCTTTTCCCCCAATTAGTCTCAAAAGTGCCATTGGATATCTCTTATATTTTAATTTAAAAAAAAAAGTCTTTCAAAGTCAGTCATCAGCAGGGAGGGGATTTTTTTTTCTGGCATTTTGCTAGTCTATGAGATCTTCAGCAAGGTCCTAAGGTCAAAACTGGCCCCTAGTTCTACCACAGTTATAGGTTGTTGTGAGTTTGTTGTGAGGATCTGAAGATGCCAGTCACAGATGCAGGCGAATCGTCAGGAGAAAATACTAATGGAACACAGCCCTGAAGCCCGGAAAACCCAAAACAACCTATGGATTCCGGCCGTGAAAGCCTTCGACTTCACATCTACCACAGTTGCTCATCATGAATTGCTGTGGTAGTTCCATTACAAATTATTTCCTTCTTTTTCAAGGTGCAATGATGAAAAATCACGTTTGTCAGCCATATGAAGTGTTTACAGTTGCAATGTTGTAGTAGCTATGAATTCAGTACTGGAAGCTTCACAAATGTGCACAGTTTATTTAACTTAAATCTTGTCTTTTCAAACATATCACCAGGGCATGAACTATGGGTCTTCTATGCAATGGCAATAGTCAAGTATACAGTGCTCCCTCACAGAACGAAAAGACAGCATTTTCCACAAAGCAATGGATTCATAATTTGAACTCTGTGCCATGATTTGAATTCTGTATCTCTGTTTGATATGTATCAGCCCAAGCAAAAGAAGGCAGATATGAAGACATTTAGTTCAGATTTTCTTCAGTTTTAGCATACTTTGTTTCTTCTATCATTTGATGTGTCTGCACCACAACCCATCTTTCACTCCCTTCTTCTTTTCCATGGTTCCCCCCTTTTTAATGTTATTTTACTGTGCAGAGTCACCACTCTTATTTTTCCTTATTTGAGGCTAACCTAAAACATTCCATAAAAATATTTTTTAAAGTATTTGAATGGTATAGTTTTAAAACCATGAAATGGAGGTCTACAACAACCTATAGTGTCTTCCAATCTTTCCTAGGAGAATCATGACTTTAATGTTTTCCTGCTCCCTACAGGAGTCGTCTTCTTGTGACCATTTTCCTAAATGGAAGATCAGTGACCCATAGTAGTGAAATACACCCCACATAATATCCTTATCTACTTCAGTATCACAATCTGCTCAAAATGAACTTGGCAAAAAGTGCTTAGAACTGAGTCTTGTTACAATGTCCATTATTTCCTATTCCTAACCCACAAGCCAGGGATAATGCTGTTGCCTATGCCCTGTTGCTCCAGATTGTAGCCCAAACTATAAAGCTTTTCCCACTCCTGTCCCTGCTAAGGAGAACCAACCAGTTGATCCAAATTATCCAAGTTCCAAAACATCTAATACTTTGGAAAAGTCAAACTATTTTCTTTCAGGATTCCCCAGCATGGACAGAAGTGTGTCTCCCTGTGTTCAGGCATCGCTACTAACTGTTGCCTTCACTACAGTTGGTCCACAAAGGTTAGATAAGCCCTTATTTTCCAAACCTTTTAGGAGGCACAGCCTTAGGTATAAGATAAGCACTAGCTACACGTCTGGGCACACTTTTGGACTCTGAACATGCAGACAAACTCTGACAAAGTTGTTTTGGGGGTTAGCTATTTGGAAGGCCAGTGCAACTTGATGGCTAGTTGTTAGGCAACAAGAATAGCATAGAATGAAATGAAGCACAGTGGTGTGCAGGAGACGGCCTTTTAGATGAGAAAAATTCTATATGAGGTTTTGTGTGTGTTTTGAGCCTTCAAATGAGAACTACCTAGAGAGAGAGGATTGTTTTGGTTTGTGATTAAGCAGCTGAGGAAAAGACACAGGGAATTGGTGTCTGAAGCAGGAAGTGATTATTCAAAGTCTCTTAAAAGTTCAAATTGTTAATGTATCAACACTGCCACTACTCTTAATATGACACTTCATTTCCCCTGTTACTATAATAAATGTTACACTCTGCTTGATACTGTTGAATTGGTCTGAGTTATCTAAAGCCACTGTAATAAAGAGAACACACTATCTTAAATAAACAGATTTGGTTCTAAGAAAAACTAAAATGCCACCCCTGTTACACAAAGGTTGTGATAAAAGGGTGGAGCAAAGCAAAGTGATATTGACTGGGCGCCTTATTGGACTGGAACTGCCACACCAATCTTAGGGAGAATAAATAGACTGTCACACACATGAACATGAATGCACTGATTTTACAGGAAGCAAAATCCATTGTTTTCAGAGATTTTGAAAAATTATAAAAACAAATGCCATTAAATATAAACTTGATTTTAACACAATCTACACACACTCTTTTGCGCACAATTTAAAACAAAACAAAAGGTAGTAGTGTTTGATTAGGTCTCTAATGGAACCATTTTGGTTTATGTTCCTCACCATTTACAGGAAAGACAGGTAAAACATAAAACAAAACACCCACATAATACCTTTGCCTGTCAGCCCATGGGCCATAATTGAAATCTGTTCCTTTGCCACAGACTATATCTAACCCCCAACAGGGTGGGAGGTCTTGCAGTTTACTATCTTCATTACTTGCTTCTCCCTCATTACTTTCTTCTGTTTCTTCAGGGACAAGACCTGTGTTTTAGAAAACAGCAAAAAGGGTTTTAAAAAATTATATACTCAGAAAAACACACCACTTGTAACTTATTCCTAACTAGCCAAAATATGTATGAAACACTATGGAATAAATATCTTTATCACAAGTCCACGATAATACACATGTGAATTAAATTACAAGTGTGAAAGGGTTTGCAAGAGCTCCAAAAAGGGTTTGAAAGTTATCACTGAAAATTCTACTATGACATTGAGAAAGTACAGTTCAAAGGAATCTCTGTTCAAGAACATAGGCAATGTAGTCAACCCAAAAGTCAGGATTTTGTATCTCAGAGACTACCTCCTTAAAAAAGTGGGGGATCTTCTAGTGCAATATGTTATCCTACTGGATAAATATATTTAAAAAGTGAAGTGAACAGGGTGTGAGGGCCCAATGCTGATGCCCATTCCAGATCTCAGTCTAAGTTGAATTTTTATGTCAGGAGAGGGAAAATGTGGTCCAGAAATTGCACATGTCCTCAAGATTGTTCTGAAACACCCAAGGTTCTCAGCATGCCCCAAATTTCTATATTTCTTGTGACCCCTTACCACACATCCCCCCCAGACTATTTTACATCCGTAAGATATCTTTGTTAAAACAGAAAGGCAAACAGAAGCATGGGTGGATCATTTTACCCCCCTTCCAGAAAGAAGTAAAAAAATAAAATCTAGGAATGTGATAGGAGGCACAGTGCAGACCTGTAAAGTTTCACGGAAGATCAACACACCTCTTCAACTGTTGGTAGCTGCCCAACCCTGTCCTGACTGGATCCACTTAATAAAACAAATTAAGCACAGTCCCAAGCAGGCACACACAACTTAATTCTAGACTTTTAAAAATATTTGAATCTTACTGTTAACACAGATCATTCCATATTAATTTGATGCCTGATCCACACAGGGTTCACCAACCAGAATTACAGAGACTAGCTCAATCCCCTGAAGTACCAGACAGTTTTGTGTGTGTGTGTGTGTGTGTCTATCTATCTATCTATCTATCTATCTATCTATCTATCTATCTATCTATCTACACACACACACATATACATATATACATACACACACGGGGGCGGGGGGATTAACAGATGCAGATTACGTATTAGTCCAAGAAAAAAAGTTTATCACTATGTTCTGTCTCCTGTGCATATGTAGTGGGGGGTTATAGTCAACAGTAATTAATCAAGAAAGTCTTCAAAAAGTTTCAAGGTGTCTGTGTACCCCCTGCCTTGAGGGAAAGCTAGAGTAGAACTCTTTCAGAAATTAGCACACAGAAACAATATACCCTTGTTTCATCTTCCATTGCTTAGAAACTGGGGAAAGGAAGACAATGAATAGTCCAATTAAACTGGGAACTCACTTGATTTTTCAAATAATTAGATGCATAAAAAGTTCAGTGTTTCCAGTATTATATTCTGTCTAATTGCAAAACCACAGCAGTGATAGCATGACAATGGTGACTGCACATACATTTGTCTCAATTTTTTCTATAGGTGCAATCACTAAAGGAAGCTGAACACTTCTGTTTCAGCGGCCACAAAGGTGTGGTTTCACACAAACCAGGGGCACAATAGTAAAATTACTAACTTGCATGCATCTTCTTCATTACTGTTTTCAGTAATTGAAAGAGAAGCAGGACAGGATGGGCATTTCAAGTGATCAAAGGTACCTTAAATTATTACATGGAAAATTCTGGGATGTGAGTCTAACTTAGGCTACTCTTTGAGAACAAGTTTCATTTGTCTTTTAAAAAGCAAGGTTAATGATAACCTCTTTTCTTCAGTAACAGACAATATCCAATATTGCACAAGCACACTTTTGCTCATGCAAAGGAACTTATTTTACATTCTCCCATTTCCTTTTTAATCACATGCGCACACACAACCCTTTGGAGCATATTTCAAGGGATTAAGAGGGCTGCAATAAAATAAATTGGGATCCTGAACTTAGCTATAGAAATGTAAGAATGATCATGGAAATCATTATCAGAATCTAGTTAAAAAACATCTCCAGGGGAAACTGGGATTGTTAGGGTTATATTGAGTGTGTTCATATATGAGCATACACATATGTGTAGAATTGTTGCCCTCCACATGCTATTTTCTCAATTTAAAAAAGGCCCTGGAAACAAATATTTGTCATACTGGCAACTGCAGTATAAGCATCTGCAACTAGTGTGATCATCAGTTTAACATTTACCTGGTTCATCCATGTAATAATAAATATCAACATCATTCGACTGCATCACAACAAAGCCTTCTCCCATTAATCTTGGTGGCCTGTTAAAGAATTAAAACAAAAACAGGTAGAAGTGGACAATATGAATGCTGACATCTCTACTAGAAGGTTTTATACAGGTTTTACAAGTCAACCAGGCAGAAAATGCTTCTTGGAGCATTCTCATCAACAGCTCTAGCTGGTCATTCCTCTACCTTCTTTACTTTGAACTATGTAAAAATACTTTTTAGACTATAGTAACAAACAAAAGAGAATTATTAATTATTTGCCCTTTTACTTGAATGGGTTTCAGTAACCCATTGCTTTTTAGAAGCCACTTACTCTAAATATTACAGGCATAGCACATAGAGCCTGACAGAAGAAGGCCATTCTCACTAGCATCTCCTCAAGCATCTAATGAAAACTCATTTAGAAGTGCAAAAATGCTCTATCAAGCTTCATTCAGTATATCTTTCTAAATTAATATGACTTGAAACTTTGAACAGCTTGCCCAAGTAGCAACAACAACAAAAATCTATATTTTTCTCAATGCACTATACAGTTCTCCCTCCGCATTTGTGGGTTCATGAATTTGATTATTTGTGAGCGTGAGTGTCTCTTCCCCCTGTTCTCCTCCTCCTATTCCCATGCACTTTGCCCCAGCGCAAAGAGGTTGTGCCGAGGCAAAAAGGAAGAGAATGAGAGGTAGGGGAAAGCTCACACAAGCCTTCCTTTCCCCCTCCGGAACTCCCTCCTTCTCCTTCTCATGAAGAACAGAAGGGAAAGAGGAATAGGGAGAAGCTCACATGAGCCTTCCTTCCTCCTCTCCAAAGTTCCCTCCTTCCCCTTACCATGGAGAGAAGAGGGGTAGGGGAAAGCTTGCATGAGCCTTCCTTTGCCTCCCCCCAGAGCCCCTCGTTGCTTCCACTGCTATGTGTTTTGTCCCAGTGCAGAGAACTTGTGCTGAGGCAAAATGGAAAGGAATGGTTTGTGTGGGAGAAGGCTCATGTGAGTTCTCCACACCAGGACAAAATGCATAAGAATGGCAGGAGGAGCTCCAGAGGGGGAAAGGAAGGCTCCTGTGAGCCTTCTCCCACCTCCCATTCCCTTCCCTTCTGCATGAGAATGGGAAGGGTGGAGTCCCAGAAGGGAATGGGAGGGGGAAGAGGAGAGAGTTATTCACAGTTCTTCCACTTTCACAAAGGTTTTGCATCCCAAGCCTTCACAAAAGTGGAGGGACAATTGTACTCATATTTGCACTGGTTTAGGGCATTTTTTGTCTGATCTGACTAATATTAGCATGTTGTTAAATTCTATGAATTTTATGAAAATAATATACTACTAATTTTCAAAGCCTTTAAATCCCATTCTGACAACACACCAGATTAAAGTAATTAAACTTACTAAAATATCTGGTTATACCCGAACTGTCATTTTAACCTACCTCAAATGGCAAAACTCTCATTTTTGCTTTTTTTAAATTGAAGGCTTCGCTTGCCTTTTAAAAAGAACAGTTGCTTTCTCCTTGCCCTATATTCCATTCTTAACGTGTTAATGATTTTTTCTGCTAAAATAGAATCCAGGCCCCACTGGGACATGTAATCTTCAATAATTAGACTAATAGTATAACAAATGCATACATAAAGCGCAAAACCATTTTACTAAAAGAATACCTATATTTTACAGCTAACAAGGAACTACTCAGTTATTCTGCACTTTGAATAGGAAAAAATCCTACAAGATATATTAATCTTAGCCATCTATAGCTGTATACGCAGTAGAATAAGTCCTTGGACACCACCTTGCTAAGGTTAACAACATTTCAGAATAAGCATCTCATTAAGCTATCTGTTGGAACACATAAGTTGTGGAGAATTCGGTATAATTTTAGTGATATAAGCATAAGAACACATTAATCTGCAGCATTTGAAAGATGCCAGCGTTCCTCACCACCACTACTTATTTCACTACTGGTTTATAATTACTTCAGCATTTTACAGTTTTTTAAAAGATCTCTTAGAACTAAACTGTTCACATTTGATATCAGCTGGGGAGGTGTATGTGTTTAGATTAATCTGAGGTTTAAAAATAAGAACACCTCATGACAATGACTAAGACATTTGAAGAAGATGCCACTGCAATACTATACTACATTTATTTCAGGATCTATCCTTCTGAACTGCACAGCTAGAATCAGCAGACATGCATGGTATTGCAGTGTGAGAACTTAATGCTTGGTTGTGCTTTTAAGTATTTAGTAACAATGTCAATGAATGGCTAGGATGGGGCTTCACTGTTAACCTTCACTAACCCATATATAACATTAGAATTGCAATCATCATACATGCTACTTCCACATCATCAAGTCATGCTATATCAAGAAATGCCACGATCAGTTCAAATGCATTTTCTAAAACAAATAAGCAACAATGTTGTCATGGACGCTCATAAGTGAATAAAGAAGCATAAAAGCAGAGTGGGACATTGTAACCCTTGTCCGTGCTATTTTGGATTGATGGAAGTTGCATCCAATACCATCTGAAGAGCCACAGCTTACTCACTTCTGTACTAAAGTACACCACTCCAATTCAAATAATGATTTAAAAGGTACATGATAATATGAAAGTATTCTACAGTGTAAAGAAGTACTTTCTATCAAAGCGGCATTCTCTGGCAATCAACATGAATTTACGTCATAATGAATCAGAATATTCTACATAAAGTAATGCTTCAGCCTGTAATCACTTACTCATCATTTTGGAGTCCAACGTATCTTGGACTTGGAACAAGCATAACCCTTACATTTTCCAATTTTCCTTTCACAATGTGCATAAACTGGTCAAGGTGACTTGATGGTGGCTTTGTAGTATAAGTTAAGAAAGCATCATCAAAATTAATGCAGAGAGTCTGAGGCTGATAATGATTCCCAAAGGCTAAACGGCCCTAATTTAAGAGAAAGACAATTGCATATTAGCTTGTATTTCTTCATCACAAGAATTATGCTGTGTAAAGAAACAATTGTGATTGCCCACCTAATAATGCTCGTAACAATTTCCTGCAAAGCTCACCATTAGTATTGTTACAAACATATTACCAGAATAACAAATATACAATATACTTATTAATAAACTCACAGCCAAATTAGTATTTCTTGTAGCCATAGGTTATTACAATTGAAAAAGAACAAAGTTTTTATACTTAAAACACAAGACATAGAACAAATCTTAATAGTCTACAAAACTAACAAGTATAAGTTATATCTGAATTCAGTGAACAACCCTTACAGTTCACAGCAGGGGTTGGGAACATGCAATCCTTCAGTTGCTTTTGGACCCCTCTCACTATGAGTTAGAATTACCAATGAAGACTGAAAACTGGAGTTGTAACCCAGCAACATCTGGAAGGCCACAAGTTTCTCAATCTTACATACTTGCTTTGAATCTAAAATACAATTAAATGACTAGATTTACTCTACAAAGCTATGCTGTTCAGAACATGATTATCTGCGATGGTCTACATTCTCTTTCAGAGGATGGACCAGATTCTTTTAGAGAAATAGACCACTGCAAAGTAATTTGCTAGGAGTAGCATATCTAATAATTCAGGGAAAGACTAAACATAAATTCAACAGTTTTAAAAATGTTTTAAGTTGTTCTCTTTCGCACGAATCATAGAAACATAAGCAATTCATACATTTTTTTAAAAAAAGCAAGAAACTATAGAGATATTGCTCGAAAGTATAAGAGCTTAAACACTAACAAGCCACTGAACGCCTTTACAACCTTCAAATGTAAAATTCTCCAAATCATGTCTACAGCCATAACTCTTTAATATGCAGTGAAACAGGAAAATTTCTACGTGTTGGATTAATTCCATGTCCATTTACATCTGGCCACTGCCCAATATCATTTTTAATTAAAATGTGGGCACTACATTGTACCATATTTCTCTGAAGTTCAATCTACCAAGCATGAACTAAATATATATTTATGAGATTTATCTTGAATTAAGCAAATCATTTTCAAAAACTTATACTGAGGTGTTATTGACAGTAGTCATATCCTGCCAAAACTACTCAGTTATTCAAAGTTCTGTTCAACAGAAGCCCTCAAATGTGTTAAAAATATCATGAAACTATTGAAATCCAAAGATGTAAGAAGACGTTATAGTAAAGATGGGTTCCCATGGAAAACAACAGTGTACTCTTCTAATGTATAGGGACATGCAGTATGCAATACTATCATGTCATGAATTTCCCTGTCCTTACAATCAGCAGCCTCTAAAGTGGAGCAAAAATGCATGAAGTAGAAACAGAACCTCTGTTCCTGCTATCAACTCATTCTTGCCAAAGCATCTAGTTCCAACCTAACCTATTTTTGAAATGCTAACCCAGAAACTCAAGGAAGCCATGTATTTATATGACTGACAGATAGAATTATTACATGCCCTTTAAATGCATTTTTCACAGATCAAAATTAAATATGACAACTATTAAAGCAAGGGGTCATATGCAGAGAAAAAGGACAAAATGAAAACAGATGGGAAATATTTTACTTACTGTGCTAACATTGACCTTAATTACAGGAATAAGAGATCTCCATGATGATGAAGGATCCTGAGATTCACTTTTTGCTTTAACACTACAGGAGAAAAACAAATGAAATTTACTCACTGAACACAACCAAAATGAGCCTCACTGATGTACCAATTGTATATAGAAGTTGGATTCATCCTGAAATGAAATTCAGTTCCATATGACTCACTGGGTATAATTTTATTAATATTGCCTCATGAATGCATTAACACTCTAGCATTAACATGATAAACCAAAATACATGCAACACAGGAGTCTACTGTACCACTGTTGTTGCTGTTGTTGTTATTGATTAAATATCACCTCAAGCTTTCCTTAGATTCTTACAAGTACAGATGAGTTGACAGGTAGTCAGAGCTACCTTAGATCAATAAAAGAAGCAGATCCATATAGGTATTAGCATGGAATTATTCCTAACAGTTAAATGAATAGTGCAGCCCACAAGCACTTTAGATCTTGGCATCAGGGCATCTGCCTACCATGAACAGCAGTAGGTTCTCTATAGAGATAAAATATAATACAATTCAATTCCTTTGTGTAGCACTCCTGAAATACCCCTGACATCATTGTTCCTTCCAAAACCTTTCCAAATTTTTCACTAGGGCAGGGATATCTCACGACTACCACAATCTTTAACACCTGTACCACTATAGACCATTCTGTCTATGAATATTCAAAATCCAAATAAAATGCACAACCTGCACTCCTCTGATTACATATAGATTGGAACATGGTCATCAGTTTTTCCCCTTCCAAATGTTCCAACAGAGTTCTCAGCTCGAAAAAGGATAAATGGACGTTTTAAAACAAACATATTTCTTTAGAGAAATACATTTAAATTCATATTTTGAAAGAAAATGTGTGTGTGTGTGTGCATGTACGTATTTATGTGCAGGTTTTACAAATAATTCACAGATTAATGCAGAGATGGAACAGAAAAACATAGGTAAATACATATAAAAACTTAACAGCTTGAATCTTCCAGATTTTTCATATTGAAATACTAAAAAAAAATGAAATCAGAATATTCCTGGAAAGGCTCAAACAAGGCAAGCAGCCACCTTTCCCCATAAATGGCATTCTCACAGAAGCTACAGTAATAGCAATATCTATCACGGAACTCATTATCATTGTTGGTATTATAATACACTGTATCTCAGATGTTCATTTAAGCAAAAATGAACTTAGAACATTAATGTGTTGCACAAGAGCAACTGACTGGATAATTCTCTACAGAGAGCTATTAGGCCATTAATCTTCAAGAAGTGCTTTCTGCTAGAATTAATTACAATTACTTTAAAAGGAAAGTAAATCAGGCAAGTTGCAGGTAAATCCAACAAGCTTCTTTAAAAAAAAAAGAACTTCAGTGTAGTATGAAAGGTATATAGAGCAAATTAATGTTAGGCAGACTACTTGCATCAGAACAACATTTAATTCACCTTGACTTGGATCTAAAGAAGTGCCACTACCTCTTTCCCTTGAAGCTCCCTGAAAATCCACTCCCAAGGCTTACAGGACTTTCCTGAATAGAGGGGTCTGGGGTGCTAACAGGGAAGGAGAATCACCCATGCTTCACGCCAGAAAAGAATTTTAAGTGCTTGCAGAGACAGGAGAAAGTCTTCTTCTATCCAGTATCCTTATCTCACATTTAAATTGCCCCAACGTTTTAACCTACACGTTCCATATTGATAGGGCAACTAACGAATGACGATATCACAAAACAATATGAAACATGAAAATGATGGCAGAACAGCACAGTAGCATAGTATAGTAGTACAGCAGTAGCAGACACCTAAGCAAGGAACAACGAAAAAGCATCCTGATGTACAAACACATCCAGAGAAATAAAAAATTTCATGAGACGTAAAATTCCACACTTCTATGCTGCTGAGAAGGTTCTATTCCACATCCCTACTCACTGTTCCTCAAATGGCAATGGGAGAGGACTAGAGAGCATCCCAAGAACTACAGGGTATGGGCAGTTACATGCCACATTATCTGATCTACTGAGAAAAAGAATATACATTTACAGCTCAAAATCAAGTGATGAAATTAATCACATCCAGTCAAACACACAAAATCAAGGGATACTTTTGAAAGGGGAATAATACTAGTTTAGAAATAACTCTGTAATCTGGCATGTTAACAAATGCAAGTGTTCTTGTTCAAAAATACTAATCTTCAGTTCTAATAAGTTCACCTTTACATTTTATTACACACTTAATAAAAACACATTTTCAAACAAGTTTGAAAGTGCAATGCTCTTTGCTACATTCCATTGCTTCAGTGTTCTAATAGTAAACTGTTACTCAACAGCCCAAAGATTTTTAAGTGACCTATTAGCTTAAAAAGGGAGTGGCTTATCCTCAAACACATTTCAAGGAACAAGAACATGCTACTTTAAAGTCTTCAGAGAAACAGCTAGTAATTCAACAGAACTGAAACACAAAATAAAAAAAACTAAAGCAGACACAATATGCAAAGATAATCAAGTGAATAGGTATACCTTTCAAGATTTGTGTGTTCTCGCTCTCTTCCATTTTCCCGTGCCTTTTCATCCTCTTTCTTTGGAGGAATTATGGTTGGATCTAAACCAAATAATTCCTGAAGCTGTGCATAAAGGTCTGAGCGGTTGTACACATGGAACTCAAAATCATTTACCATGATATACAATCTTGTTTCTGCCTTTGGATCTGTAAATTGCAACAAAAAGATTCTATAAAGTAACTTTTCATGCAACAACCTCAGCAAGCTAAATGCAAACTCCACACTGGAATAGGATCTGGCCATATTAACACAGAGATATATATTAAATACAGTATTTATTAACTAATGAAATAAGTGAAGCATACATGAGCTTCAAATTTCAAATATCACCTAAAGACAGTGCTGTACTGTCTACTGTGCCAATATGGGAGCTACTGGCTGCTGGTTCACAGTGAGTTTCCTAGGAAAAAGGAAACAGTTGTAGACACTGGGCACAAATACGGTGCTGGGAGGAAATCCTTTGGTTTTCCCCAGTAGATAGCTTAAGAAACATTGTTCTAAGATAATCATTGACCAGTAGAATTAAGCAAAGTGGGCCCTTGGTATCCTCTAGGGTTTGGTTGCAGGACCTCCCATGGATACCAAAATCCAGGGATGCACAAGCCCCATTATATACAGTGACATAGTAAAATGGTATTCCATATATAAAATGGCAAAACCAAGGTTTGCTTTTTGGCATTTATTTATATTTTCAAGGCATGGATGGTTGAATCCATGAATACAGAATCCATGTATACAGAGGGCTGACTGTATCATACTGAATTCAAGCTTGTAATTTACTAACTGATGTGAGCAGGCCCGTGGTTCCACCATTGTAAGAGAGCTTTTGTTTGTTTGTTTGTTTGTTTGTTTGTTTAAAACCCTTTTTTGGATGAATAAAAATTGAGAAACAATCCTCTGGGATCCCATAAAGGGATATGTGACTCTGATGCACCTCTCAAACCTCGCACCTGTTGCTTATCTGCATTATAGACTAACATTTGCTTTGATATAACTTATGTTCATCAAATAAATGCTTATCCTCTAAATAAGAGGTACACAAATCACAGCCCAGCAGAAACACACATCTACTAAATACCATTTTTGAGGCCCTGAAGTTTCTTTCATCTACCCAAGGGCTGTATGCTCAGTAACACTGTCAAAGCCTTCAGGAGTTGCTATTAGCTTTTTGCTACAGTGTGTGTGCATGTGTGACTTTTTAAACCTTTTTTCAAAACACAATGTGACTTTTTGTTCTGAAAGAAAAACTCACAGGAATCTTAAAAAGGCAAGTTTAAGACTTAAATGGCCCCAGAAACGGCCCTGAAGGTTCTGAGATATCACTAGCTATTTAGAGCCAAAATCATTTTCAGATGACAAATTTCTGGATGTGGCAGCAGAGGAGATTAAAATGAGGTTCATCTCAGCAGGAAAAAAATGCAGCCTCCCAACCTTAGCAGTTGTTCACCTCTACCCTAAGTATCTGCACATGGAAGCAACAGCTGCAGCATGCCTCTCTCTGTTTCTCTCTGCTTATTTTATTCTACCTTTAATCGCCAATTGTTCCTAAAAGTCAAGAGAATGAGAAGCAAGGACAATTAACTGATAAAGGAGATGTAAGACACAGGTAAAGTCACTTGTGCTTATACTGCTTATAGTCCCTTCTAGCTTTTGCAGCCAACATGCTATGTAATTATTTTTCAAAATCTGAGCAAAATAAGCAGACCAGTGCAAGCAACATGGTAACAGGAGATTTCAAATGAACATTTTGTTGTGTGTTTTGCTGCCAAGTTGTGCCAATGCAGCATGAAGAAAGTAAAACCTGTAGTGGGTTTGTGGTTGGTAGAGAAGCATAGTTTTAGCATTCATCATTGCTTCATCTACCTGGTTGCTACTTACATGTTTACTCAAGTTAAATATACAGGTTATATAACAGTCAACAGGAATACAGATAAAAATTATCATACATGACTATAATGGCAGTTTGTAGGGGTGGCTAATTCCTGTTTACAAACTGAGTTTGTCACAGGAACAGAAGAAAATATTGAAAACTATACACAATGGTCTATTATAAAATAAAAAGTGGTATACATCACATCTTCAGTTTCAAGTAGTATGACCTAATTAAAAACAATTTTGTTATAATTAACTAGGTCTTTTCTCCTTTAAAGACAACCTTATTACTTATTTACTCAAGAGACATGAACTCTTTTGATATTCTAGTAAACTGGGTCTCTCAAAGTAGATTATTACTTTGACAAGACCAAAAAGTGAAAACCTGTATCTGCCCCCAACCCACAAAATTTGAAATGGAGCCAATCCACAAACTATCTGAGATGCCAATCAATTTAGAACTATAGCAGAGGCATAATATGTAATAGAAAATGTAGTGCCAGAAAAAGCAACCTCTGATCCTATATTCCATAGGGGTGAAAATCATGTGTTTTTTAGGTGACACTGCATCACAGCTCCTTGCCATTGGCTATGTTGGCAAGGGCTGCTGGAAGGTGCAGCCCACCAACACTTGGTTTGTGTCTAATAATTGGTTGCTGAGGTAACACTTCATACATCTGTTAAATGGATAATGTTCATGAAAATTTACACCATAAAAAAATGTGTCAGCCTCTGCAAGATACAAACAATTATGCTCTTTAATTGTTACATAACTATAGAACCAAATCTGTTACTTTTAAAGACAACTTACCATGCTGCTTCTGCTTTGGATTGTACATCTTCCACCAACGAAATATAATAAAGCCATCTTGTATTCTAAAAATATGTTTACACAATTAGAACTGGCAATAATATGTCCATCATATTCAATGAACTGGGACACTATTTCAAACAACATAAAGATTGTCAAAATTGCTCTTCACTTAAAAGATACCTCACTTCTCCTTATCATCATTTGTTAGTGGAGTGCTACACTCTGGATTAGAGATAATACTGAATGTATGACAAACCTCACTGCTTCACAAGAGTCCTATTTCAGATATCTTCACATTTTTACAAGATTTTTCTGATTTTAACCCTACTGTGCTCATTCATATTCTGTCAGCACTAATCATCCAAATGAATAGTCACAATAGTGAAATAATTTGTAAGCAAGTGAAATACCTGATAGACATGTCTTCCGTAATATAATAGATTTCACGAACCATGATTTTTCCAGACAGTACAGAGAATGAAAAGGAACCTATTGTTACAAAAAATAAAAAGTCAGTCAACAATATTAGTTACACACATCCATTTCCTTCAGTTTGGCTAGATTAATGGTGTAATTATTTAACTGAAATCTGTTAGCTGTAAGGCTGTAGAACTGGAATCACAGAATTGGACACCTGAGAGATGGGTATCAAACCCTGTTTAAACATCTCCAGTGGACCCTTGGTATTGCTGGGGTTTGCTTCCAGGATCGCTCATGAATACCTAAATCCATGGATGCTCAAGTCCCATTATATATAAAGATACAATATATAAATGGTGAACAATTCAGATGAGTGCCAGAGAGAGCCTGAGGATCAGTGAAATGGCAAGAGACTACTACAGCAGGGTATGCTTACACATCAGTGTAGTTCTCAGTCAGGTAAAATCAAGGTTTGGTTTTTGGATTTTTTTCTAATATTTTTGAGCCATGACTGGTTGAATCTGCAGATGGATATGGACTGACTGTATCTCTTTTTCAGAACCCCTACAAGCAATGTCTTAGGAGCCAGATATGTTAAGCTTGGAGAACAGAAGGCTGAGAGATGATGTGACAGCCATCTTTAAATATCTAAAGGGATGTCATGTAGAAGAAGCAACAAGCTAGTTTCTGCTACTCAAGAAACCAGAGCAGAAACCAATGGATTCAAACTGCAAGAAAGCAGTTTCATCTATACATTAGGAAGAACTTCCTGAGGGTAATCATTGTTCAGCAGTGGAACAGACTACCTTGAGTGTTGTGCTTGCCTTCTTTCGAACTCTTTTAACAGAAGTTGGATGCCTATCCCTCAGGAGTGCTTTAACTGTGGACTCCTGTGCTGGCTTTGAGGTCCCTTTCAACTC
The DNA here is from genome assembly GCA_948474755.1 of Ctenosaura bakeri. Classification (NCBI taxonomy): domain Eukaryota; kingdom Metazoa; phylum Chordata; class Lepidosauria; order Squamata; family Iguanidae; genus Ctenosaura; species Ctenosaura bakeri. The sequence goes on along the minus strand of CAOLHI010002452.1, from coordinate 148,905 downwards.
TGTGATTCAACTGCCCAACACAAAGAGACCTTAATGTGAATGACAGGATGCATGGTATGGGTTAGTCTCTCACTAACACACAATCTGGCCTCTGTTATGCACACTTTGAGATGGGAGGTGCTTTGATGGTGGGAATTTATTCATTTTTAAGCTGCCTTTCCACCAAATTAGTGTCTTTGCTGGTCACACTGATGTCAATGGGACAGATGAGCATGCACTTAGTGCCCTCTCGCTCTGTCCCTGAAATCATCAGGAATTTAAAATGTTTAATTTTTACTAGATGGTGCTCTCTCTGTGGGTATTATTATCCCAATATTTTATTATATATTCAGTAGATATTTAGTATATATTCTGGAGGTTTCTTTTTAATTTCACATTAATGCCAGGAGACTTACCAATATGGATGTAGCCATTTTTATGTAATCTGTTTAGAACTAATGTTAAAATAAGTCCAATGTTTCGGGAATTGTAATAAGTTAGGTAAATAATCCAGCCACACGACAAAATTGTAGCTGCAAAAGAAATAACATGTTTTAAAACAGTCCAGACTTAAGAAAATCACAGAACAATTGATTACAGCACAACAATGCAGCTTGAGTGTTGGAAAAGTTTAGTGCTATGGTCTAGACCTCTGTTCAGGACAGCCAGACATCAACCTGCGCTACGGACTCTCCCTACTTCACATGCAAAGCATGATATACGCACAGAACCTGAACTTGCATCCTCCTCCCTGTGCTATCTTCCTCCAGCATGGCTATGGCAGAAATCAGAAGAATTCCCTCCAATTTTCAAATAACTACATCAGTCCAAACTGAGGCTACTACCTTTGATTAATATTACATATGGTGTACTGAAACAAACCATGAGCCTTATCCACAGTCTAAAATTAGTTTGTTTCTAAAAACTGTAGTTAAAACTAACTATAGTTTATCTATTTGGACATAATTTTTAAAAAATGGCTAAGTGAAAACAAAAGCAAATACTTCCTATTTCTTTCTTATAGCTGCCCTTATGAAACTCATGTACATAACAGTATCCATGGTTTAGTACTGTACATGAACACAGTCACCATGTGGGCTTGATAAAACTACTTTTCAGCCTCCATCCCAAATCTATGAAATGAAAAACTTACTGGGAGGTTCAATACAATTTAACATTGCAAAAAAGCACAAGCACCTCCCTGATGACCATCACAAGAACTGCATTCCCTGTGGCGAGATCTGTCTGGTATGTACCTACCCTCTCTCTCTCACATCTAACCACCCATTCACCCACATCCTTCATTCTACCCATTAATTCGATTTTATTATATTTTCCTTTATTTTGCTGGTTTCTTCCTGGTGCCACCTTTCTTCTAGTGCCTTCAAATCTCGCCCTCTGTCCATGTGGCTTCTTAAGAAGTTTTCACAGACACCAATGGAATATTTTCTTTAAGTGTAAAGGCTATGGGGTACTTTTGAGAGGCTGAAGCATACAAGGAGTTTAACATTAATCCTTCCCTCCCTAGCTACTATCCCCCCTAAAAAGAAAATCCTGCTCCACAGGTACAAGCATTTATATTTCTTAAAAAGTTTCAATCAGAAATGTGGGTTTTTCGGGGGTTTTTAAGTCTAATTAGTGTGAAAGGGCAGAAAGAAGACCACAGCAGATAAAGAGGTTCATGGGCTACATCCCTGCTGTAAATCCCTGCTCTAAAGCACTCTACTATTCAAAGGGCTGTGTAACAATGGCATCAGTAACCATGATGGAAAATTTATCTATTAAACATCATCTCATTACAAACTGATCTTCTGAGATAATGTCAGTGCTTTTGATTATGTACAATGGCCATGATCAAATGTGCATGCATATCAACAGAACTACCCAGGTAGATGCATAAGGAAAAATCACCTTTCAAAGGCTACCACAAGGAACAATGAGAGAACATGTTCAGTTTAAAAACCAACTGAAGAGGCAAGAGCTGCAGTCTCAAAAATACAAACAACACGGTCATTTTGAATTCCAAGAAAATCTAATTACTTACCTGCATTATGTGTGGAGAAAACATTATTAAAGATCTTCTCACTTTTTAAAAATAGGAACTACATCTCACGTAAGCATGTTGCTGTTGCTTTTCCATCCTATTACACTAAAGAATCTAGTGGAAACTTAGTGGCAAGGGCAAGACTGGTGGGTAAGCTCTATTTGGGATTACTCAGTCCAAGATTATTTTCAGTTAACAAAGAACCTTTTCAATTAACTATCACAACTATATAGCACAGCCATTTATATCTATTACTCAAAATGTTGGACACATAGATATAAAATGGGATAGTATACAACACAACAAAACACATGAAATGTTTAATGATAGAAATGCTACATACCAACTAGAAGCCAAACAACATTAGAGTTATGTTCTGTAAGAAAATTTTCCAGCTGAGTGATACTGGGAACAATACTCTCATTTCTCTCCATTGCTAAAATACTGCAATGTTGTCTGGATAACTAAAGAAAAGAAAAAAAAGTCAGGTTACATTTTACAGAACCATGATGAAGTAAGTTCATTCCTTATTATAAAACATATGTAGTTTATTTTCCTTTACATGTACTTAAAAAGTTGCAAATAGTTATACATTTGATGAGGAATGCAGGGTATAAATTCCATAAATTAATCTTTACCACTCTGCACCACATCCAAATCTAAACTGATATTGGCAATTAATATTAAAAGGGCCCAGGTACAAATGCTGAGCAAACCACATTTGACCTCTTAAGGTTTTACGGCAAACTATGCCACCAACTAAACATATTCCAGAAAGAAGATCATGTTAATCTGTTGAAGCAAAAGTGGTCACACAAGACACTAATGACTAACAAACTCTTATGCCATATACTCTCATGTCTATGTTCATGTTTATGTTACACTAATATAGTTGTTAAGATAACAGAGGACTCTTTGCTGTTTTACCGAAATGTTACAGAACAAATTTTGTCAACTGGTACTACACAAATGCATCCTACTAAATCACTAGCCAGTGGCAGTCCAGAGATTTTCTTTTTGCTAGGATGTGTATCTTCTATATGTGTCTCTTCCAACACATTGGTCATTTAGCAACTCCACCTATCAACACAGGCTTAATTTTTAAAAAATCCTTAAATAAAAAGATGGGTTTCAAAATCTATTACGGGACTAAAATCTGTTTAAAATAATGGTAATTAGAATTGAAAGAAGGAAGATGCAGCCCTGCAGCTTAGAAGTGCCTGCCCTACTGCCCCTTCAGATTTTTTTGGTTATGTTCTCTCTATAGAATGGCTCATTGACTCTCAGTTCTTTTGACACTCCCATGCTACAGACTTTCCTATCAACTGTTAATTTTTTTTTATAACACAACAATATTGTACTTCCTAACAACAAATGTTTGAATGTTTCTTCATACACATTCAATATTCTGAAACTATTTCTAACCCTTCAATCATTTGACCTCATTATGACTTGGTGAGATTAGCACCAAGCAGTACAGCAAAACAACTTAGAGCTGCATAGAGCTGGAACTCCAGCTCATTCTAATTCTAGCATAATTCCAACACTGTTCGCACAGCAATAAAAACATCTGCCATGCTTTTTTTCTAATGATTTATTCAGACTCCTCTTTGTGTCACAAAGTGCAGCATTTGTTAAAAGATGGATATTAAAGAGTGAAGAAATTTTTCATCTTAATAAAATTGTTCCATAAACATTATTGCTATATTTGGAGAACACTGAATTTTATAGCAAGACATTGCTGTTGTTGCTGTGTGGCTTCAAATCATTTCCAACTTTCTGCAACCTTAAGGGGAACCTATATTAGGGATTTCTTGCCAAGATTTGTTCAGAGGAAATTTGCCTTTGTCTTTCTCTGAGGAGCCCTGGTGGTGCAGTGGTTAAATGCCAGCACTGCAAGCCACAAGGTTGTGAGTTCGATCCTGCCTGGCTCCAAGGTTGACTCAGCCTTCCATCCTTTCTCAGGTTGGTAAAATGAGTACCCAGCTTGTTGGGAGCATGTATAGAAATGTTTCGAAATACATGCTATTTGTAAGTTGTTCGCCGCCCCGATCCATATGGAGAGGCGGGATACAAATAAATAATTAAATAAAAAATTAAAAAAACTAAGAACGTGTGACTTGCCCAAAGTCAACCAGTGGGTTTCCAAGGCTAAGTTAGGATTCAAATCCAATACTCAAATCACTACACCATGCTAGTTCTCAATAATCAGACATACGTATACACAAACAGGTAATTTTGCTTACACAAAGAGAGGTTGTTCTTGTATAGCTACCCATTGAAATTAATGCTGTTTTAATAGGATGGAATTTTTAAAAATTATTTATTATAATTATTTTTTAGCGTTTTCAAAAATCTATGCTGTGAGCTGACTTGGGTACCACAAGAAAGAGAGTATATACCAAAAATAACTAAATAGATGGAACTTTAGAGAAGACTATTTCCAAGCTATCATCCAATACAATGATTCCAGTTATTACATAGAATTTCATTGTAAAATTTTTGGAAGCACTGGCCACTTGTGGAAAATGATGCTGTACTAAAGAATTCCTGGCCTGAACCAACAGGACACTTGTTCTGTTCCTAATCAATTCACTACATAGATACAACCTTCCTGCACTATGTCCACCAGACCAAGAACAATGCAGAGTATTACCAGGACTAGACAGGCATTACAAGTACATTAAAAGAGAGTATTATGTTGTATCCTATGCAAAGATACAATCTTATGACTACTGGAAAACAAACTTGCTGTCAGGAGACAGAGATGAGACTCAACACTGACAAAGACTATAGTCAGTCAATGAACCACATAGGTCATTTTAAATTCTAGCATCTATCTGTTCTCTATATTTTTATAATTGCACATACTGAGCCCTTTTAAAATTCCGTAAAGCACTAAGTATCAAAATTATATAAAGTTATTGTTAGTCCTTTCATACTAAAGAACTATGACTGTTTTCTATATTTTGCAGTCTATTCATTTGAGCATTTCCACAATTTATTAGTGTTGTTTCTTATTCAAGTCAGTGGTATTTCAAGAGCCTACTTGACATTTACATGTTTTTGTTTCCTTCCATTTTCCACCAAGAAAATATCAACAGAACCTACGTCTGAGAGAAAAAGTCTGTTTGTTTAGCTGTGGGAAGCACTGTGGAGGAAGCAGAGTTAGTTATCTTGGCAAAGCTACTGCCTCAAACAGTCATAATGAAAAACATTTTAAAACAGAAAAAAATATTTTCTGTCATGGAACAACAACAACAACAACAACGCAATTTAAAATACACATTTCTTACTAACAGCAGTTACAGTACGAAAGCTGCAAAAATACACTGTGTGTAATACAAGTACAATGAAGACTTGTCATCTCTTTATCGGCAAGAACTTGTCATTTTAACAATCACTCAAAAGAGTGCATTTTAATGATGGGTCTCTCAAGCTCCAGCATAGCAAACCTTAGTAAACTGAAGACAAAAAGAACTGTCAGAGCTTCTAAATCATGCCAATGAGAAACAAACAGGTACTTGATCTTAGAACCAGGAGATAAGCAGATTTTTTTTAAAGAAAAATACAACATAATGAACCTGGAAAAGCAAGGAGTCATCCAAACAAAAGTTGCCTTACAGATCCCTAGGACTGTCAGTCAATACTAAGAATTACACATGTATCAACATGTAGGACATGTAGCCCAAGTTCAAGATGGCTATTCAGAATTACATGCATTCCTCACTCCGTGCATGTTTATTCAAATATGTGTTTGCTCAAACCTAAGTTTTCATTTTGTTCAACGACAGTTAGGCCTTTGTAAGCATGCACAAGATCACAGTTGCATGTGGTTTTGTTTAACCAATCTGTTATGAGAACTTGACTATACAGTCTCAAAGAAGATAACAAATAACACAAAGGAGGTAACTTTATTAAACCACTGTGTATGACCAGATAGGAACTCAGATCTCTTCAGCAATTTTCAGTGAGACAACATTGTAATTTAAAGGATGAAGAAAAGTTTGGCGTACAGATCGCATATAAAAAAGTGGCTAGAGATGCTGAGTTATAAAGCCAAAAGAAAATGGAACTTGGCTTAGTTAGAAAAGCCTAGAGGTATGTAGAAGCAGGAAAGCAAGTCAAAAACAGCAGCCCTATTTCTATTACAGAACATTCATTTGGTTCCACAAATGCACTAGCTTTGTACTTCTTTTCCTGAAACAGTTATGAAAACAAGTTTATTACGCAAAGAAATCTACTACAAACAGAAGAAAACACCTGTCTTTCTAAACTTCTTCACATGTCCCCATATATGTTTCCCTCAAAAAGAAAGGTCTAAAAATATTTAGAGGAGAAAGCCAAGTTGTTTTTAATACAGCAATCTTCAGTACCTTGTTGCTGTTGTGTGCCTTCAAATCATTTCTGACTTATGGAGACCCTAATGAAAATCTATCATGGGATTTTCTTGGCAAGATTCATTGAGAGAAGGTTTGCCTTTACCTTCTTCTGAGGCTGAGACAGCTTGACTTGCTCAAGGTCACCCAGAGGGTTTCCGTGATAGAGTGGGGATTTGAACCCTGTTCTCCAGAGTCATAGTCCAATGCTCAAATCACTATACCACGTTGGCTCTCCTCTTCATCACATTCACAAATTTACAGAAGATTACATCTCTGGACAGAGTCCACTTGATCAAGTATGACAAAATAATTTCAAGCAATTGCTTATAAACAATCTGTGTAGAATGATGTTAAGAAAGCTGAAGATAATTAACATCTACAGGGATGAAATATTTGCTGAACTGTTTTGTTACTTAGAAGTTTATGCAACAGCCAGTTAAATAAGATATAGATCATTTTATGTTTACTATCTGAATCAGCAGGTTTAATAAAAGAAAGTAAAGTTATCTTTAACCCATCATTTTTCTCATCTTTCTCACTTTTAAACAATGATTAGTTCATGAGTATAGTTTTAACATTAGTGTTACTATATAAATCTTTGAAATATAGCTCATTCTTCAGTCAGTGCTATCTAGTTCTTTGAGCTGCAGGCATCTGAAGTCTTGTAACTAATCTTACGAGTACCATACATAAAACCAGGTATTAAAGATTTCATAATAGAGTTCTCATATCTATAAAAAAAACTGGCTAAGACCTACTTTTGCACAGTACTTCGGAACAATGACCAATAAATCACTAGGGTGTTTTTTCCCCCACAACTTAAAAGGAAACAGCATCTGAAAAGCTGCTTGGGATATAAATAAGTATCTGCTTCATTTGAATATAGTGCAGCACTTTCCAACCTATATTCCATGGCTTGGATCATAGTCATCAGTAGACTACGAGCTAAACCAAAGGTGCTCATCTTACATAGGTGAACTGAGACCTCACCCTGCCTACTGGGCCAAAGGTAGGGCTGAAGTCTGTCTTCAAGCACACACAATGGCAGGTATGCAAAAGTAAACCCCACTGAATTCAGCAGGGCTTATATCCAAATAAACGTGCAAAGGCTTTCAACTATAAAAAGCTATTACAATGCTAAATATATTTACTATGAGTAAGCACTACTGAACTTCAAAGGACTGTGTCATTATTCCTGAGTAAATATATTATATACCACCAAATGCTGACCACCATACACTTTTTTTGAACAGAGATATCCTGTGCATCACTGATAATCCATTGGTCACCAGTCTATGGCAGTTACAACACCCTGAATGTAAGAACAACATTGTACTAGAATTCCTTCATGCAGCCAAAGCCATCACTGTGAGGCACAAGAAAATCATATGTGGTGTGAAGCTATCCCATAGCCTTGACTCACTGGGCAAAGGGCAAACTTTCAGCTGATAATTAAGATATGTTTACTTTCATTGAAGTACATTTACTTTCCGTTTCAGTATAACTAAAACATCTTGAGAAGATGAAAAATTACTACTCCTAACTATCCCATAGTTAACACCATTAACAGGAGACATAACTGCAATTTAACAACTACTGAGTACGTTCAATGTCATTACTCTAATTAATTGTTCTTTAATATGTATATTAAACACTGTGCTGCATTGGGGATGAAGGAAATTAGGAAACAATGGAAGACATGACTTATTTTACTCTGTAAGCAATGATTCCAATCTGCATTATGGATCCGACTCAATGAAATCACAATATTAGAGTTAATATGCCTAAGAATCAGTGTGGTATAGTGGTTTCAGCACTGGATTACGACTCTGGAGACAAGGGTTCGACTCCCCCTCAGCCATGGAAATGCATGGGGTGATCCTGGGCACATCACACACTCTCAGCTCCAGAAAACCCCACGATAAGTTCACCTTAGGGTTGTCATAACTAAGAAATAACTTGAAGGCACACAACAATAACAAATATGCCTAATTTCAACTATTACAGTAGAACCACTAAGCCAGTGGTAACTTACTTAGTCAACACTTGCACAATTGCACTAATTTACCGTTTCTATTGTACCCAAAACCAACAATTTGATGTAGGCTTAAAGCGAGCAAGAGAAAGAAAAAAATCACACTAAACCGATTAATTTACTTCCAGAACTGCTCTGATAGGCCGTAGTTCTAAGCAATTATTAAAGCAGGTCTCATTCAACATAGCAGAGCCTAAACAGGGAGTCACTTTGTCAACGACTGCACAGAATGAGAATATGAACTAATATGGGCCTCTGAGGCCTTAATGAGTCTATCGATGCAGAACAACCCACTCCTCAGGACCAATTATTGTATAGCAAACTCTACTTGTACCCTGCAGAAATTAAAGTGGTGAAAGTGATGCTGAGGAAGGGAATTCTCTTCCTTGGAGGGAGAATTGACAGGAAGGATGAAGTACTTTAATGGAGAATTATTCCAAACTAAAGACATTTAGATGCACATAGTAAAAAAGAAATAAAACAAAACAGAGAGAGAAGGTGGGGGGAAACCCCAAGAAAAGTACATGGGATAAAATACAGGCCAGACAGACACTCCATCTAACAAGGCATTTCATCACTTGTTCCTTATGGCTTGACCAGGCTGCTTGTTAAAATGTCTACTGATTAATAGCTTGCCATAGTACAGTATTTCCAGTTTCTACTCATGGTTGTGAAAGCTACACAGCAAAGAAAGCTGACAGGAAGGGAACTCACAAGGTTGTGAGTTCGATCCTGCCGGGCTCCAAGGTTGACTCAGCCTTCCATCCTTCCGCAGGTCGGTAAAATGAGTGCCCAGCTTGTCGGGGGCATGTATAGAAATGTTCCGAAATACATGCTATTTGTGAGTTGTTCGCCGCCTCGATCCATATGGAGAGGCGGGATACAAATAAATAAATAAATAAACAAAAATAAAAAAATAAATCAGCTCACTTGAAACGCAGTGCAGGAGGAAAGTTCTGTGACTACCAGGGACTCCCAAAATGACAAATAAGTGGGTCCTGGAGCAAATCGAACCTGAACTCTGACGAAAAGTGAAGATGACTAAACTCAGGCTATCGTACTTTGGGCGTATCATGAGAAAACACGGCCCCTTATAAATGACAAATTTTGGGGGGGCCAAGTAGGAGGCAGCAGGAAAGACGAAAACCGCACTACAGCCAGCTAGGCTGTTTCTGCACTAGACTGTTATAGTGCTATTATTCCACTTTCAGCATCCTATGAGATCCTGGGGTTTGCAGTTTAGGGAGGAGCTCAAGGGCCCCTCCCTAAACTGCACACCCCAGGATTCCAGAGGATGTTGAAAGTGGAATAATAGCGCTATAACAGTCTAGTGCAGAAATGGCCTCAGTCCAGAAAGTGGTGTTAACGAGAGGGCGTCTTGGAGGTCTCTAATCCATAGGGTCGCCACAAGTCGAAGCCCACTGACAGCAACTAACACCGCTTAAGAGAGACACCTCCCTGCCCCACTTGGGGCCTAAAAGCATAAAAACACCAGCAGCTCTGCCCCCCTTTGCTCGGCCCCCAAAGAGCAGGAGGCGTCGATTTCCGCGGCGCCCCCTCACCCCTTCCCCAGGTAGGACCTTCTCTGACAGGGGAGGCCTGGAGCCCCGCTTCCTCAGAGGAGATTAGCCGCCCTGCCTGCCTGCTCGGTGGGCATCCGCTGCTACCCTCCCAGCCTGGCGAGCCGCGCAGCCCTCATGAACCTGGAGCCCCTCCGCCTCTCCCCACTTACCCCATTGTCCGCTTATTTACATCTAGCCCGGCTCCGCTTCTTTTACTACGAACCCGGAAACCGGCGCCGCCTCCGCCTCTTACCGCAAACACCGGCCGTCCCCACCCAGCTCTTCCCCCAGAGCCATCCTGCCAATCACGGGGCAGAATCGGGACTCGTTGACCAATAGCGGCGGTTCGTAGCCGGAAGGAGGTCGGGAACAGAGGGTTGCTAGCCAATGGGAATGATAGAAGCCCCGAAGGGACGCTTCCCTTTAGAGGCGGAGGTGAAGAAACATAGATATAATATAGTAGACCCATGCGCACCGCTGAGTTTTCGGGTAGACTTGGGCCATTTCCGCACTAGCCTGTGATAGCGTGATGATTCCACTTTCAACCTCCTCTGGAATCCTGGGGTTTGCAGTTTCGGGAGGGGCCGGCCGGCCCCTCCCGAAACTGCAAACCCCAGGATTCCAGAGGAGGTTGAAAGTGGAATCATCACGCTATCACAGGCTAGTGCGGAAATGGCCTTGGACCATTTAAGCGGTTGTTTTGATGGATGAAAAGCAAAGGGTTTTTGTGCGGAAATCGGCTGAATGATAAACCACTGCAGTTTTGTGTATATGCACCCTTATTTATTTTTAAATGTAGAAAACAGACATGTTACCATTAGAAATCTCTCTCCCTCTGAAAAAGTAAAGAGAATAAGCACCTGATTTTAAAATGCGATGTTCTGGATGACATTTGGTTGCAGACGGAGATGTGTGTGATTTCTAAAGCTTCTTCTGGATGGAAAAAAACGTTATCCAGAAGGTGACCGGGTGCGGTGTAACAAAGTTGGCTGAAGAAATGTCTGATGCGCTATTTAACAATAAGTCAGAAGTTTCAATTTTCGCGGGGCGAAATGCAGAATATGTAGATAATGAAGCTGTTTGCAGAAACTGCGCCGGAGGAAGGGCGAAGATGAACGACGTGAGCTGTCTGTTCCTTGAACAGCTGCTGGCAGCAGGGACTAATGTCATTTAGTAGCGCCAGTTATGAGGATAGATCGCAGGCTGAGGTGGGGAAACACGGCCTTTCCGCATGACACTCTTATAGCGCGATCATTCCACTTTCAACCTCATATGGAATCCTGGAGTTTGCAGTTTAGGGAGGGGCATTTAGAATTATCAGCCAGAGAGCTCTTTGGCTTCAGTAAACTACAAACCCCAGAATTCCACAGGATGTTAAAAGTGGAATAAGAACACTATAACAATGTAGTGCGGAAATGGCCCAGGACCAGCATTTGAATTTCTGCCTTGAGCCGTTTCCGCACTAGACTGTTATAGCGCTATTATTTCACTTTCAGCATCCTATGGAATCCTGGAGTTTGCACTTTTCGGGAGGGGCTGGCCGGCCCTCTCTAAACTGCAAACCCCAGGATTCCAGAGGATGTTGAAAGTGGAATAATAGCGCTATAACAGTCTAGTGCGGAAACGGCCTTGTTTTAGGGGGAGAGAAGCTATCCCGTTAAAAAATAAAAAAACCACAGCCCTTTAGAGAGCTAGTGTGGTGTAGTGTTGGGCTAGGACTCTAAGGCCATTCCTGCACCACACACTTACAGTGCTATTATTCCACTTTCACCATCTTAAGGAATCCTGGGGTTTGCCATTTAGGGAGAAGCATTTAGAATTCCTAGCCAGGGAGCTCTTTGGGCTCAGTAAACTACAAACCCCAGAATTCCACAGGATGTTGAAAGTGGAATGATAGCACTATAACTGTGTAGTGTGGAAATGGCCTAAGAAATCAGGATTTCAACTTCCACTCAGTCATGGAAATCCTGGATGAATTACATTGGCCCTTTCTGCATGGCATTTTCCATGCGAAAGGGCGCCTGGAGCATCATGCCATTGTGAGGAGCGATCTGCACAATGCACTCACAGTCACGCGATGCTCCACGGGCCGGCAGGCGCCGATTGCGCACCTTTTCATTTTTGGCTAGAAGCTGAAAATGGTGCACGATCGCACATTGCTCCCGGGCCCACACACACTTACCTGGCATGCAGACCTTCCAGAGCCATGCCAGTTGTACTTCCTGCCCCAGCGCAGCCTCCCAGGCTGCACTGCAGAAGGAAGAGGCGGGGCTCTCGCACAAGTAGGCAGCTCGTGCGGAGCCAAAGGACCCCGGATACAAGAGCCTCTTGCCAGAGGCTGCTTGTGTGATCCCTGCACCCCAGTGCCTGAAGAAGGTATGGTGTGGAAAGGGCCCCCCTCTCAGCTTTATAGGAAGGCAATAGCACCCCCCCTTTGGACAAATCTGACTGAGAAATCCCCATGACAGGAACCCTGCTGGCCCAATGGTTAAATGCCGGTACTGCAGCCACAACATTGTGAGTTCAATCCTGCAGGGCTCCAGGTTGACTCAGCCTTCCAGCCTTCTATAGTTGGTAAAATGAGTACCCAGCTTGTTGGGGGCAGTTAGCTAAACATATTGGAAATCGCTTAGAGAATGCTAGCGCTGATAAACGGTATAGAAATGTAATTGCTTTTGCTATGATATGGTCATCATAAGTTGGAAATGACTTGAAGGCACACAACAACAGCAGCAGCAGCAGCAACAACTGTAGGGCAGTAAGCTATTTGGCAGTGCAGTTGACTCCCCATCTCCCAGCCTTGTTCAGCAGTGGAGCTTTCTTTTTCTATTAAGATTAATGAGGACATTTTCCATTTGCTTCCATTATGGGAGATGGGGAGGAGGGGATTACTGTATACAGATGAATTTCCCAGATGAAAACTCTGACACATGTGGCCGAGCAACATCATGCTGTAGTCACAATGGTTTGGCAAGGCAACAAAAGGCAAGCATTATTCAAAGAGGACAACAGTGCACAAAACTATTCTAAGCGGAAAAACCCTGGAATGTATGTACTGAGTTTAGGAAAGCTTGAGTCTACAGGACTCTGTTCCCTTCTCTCTTTTTCCTTCTGCTGATTTGAATGCAAACTATGCTTATGCCTTGAATTCAGCAGGAGCTGAAGTATTCCAGGAGGAAGGGGAAACTGGGAGGAAGAGAGAGAAACTACAACAAAAAGCTGCTGAGAAAGTGGAATGGCAGAGGATAGACTGAGCTTTCTCTGGTAAACTTGAACAGTTGGAGGGTATAAAAGTACTCCTGCAAAAAAACAAGGGGGACAAGACCCCTTCAATAAATGAATGAGGACCTTCTCTATCCACTAAGATAGCACATGGAAGGCTTTCCTCTCAGGAAAAAAAAAGGGAGAGAGAATCCTTTCACCACAAAGCACCCTTAAGGACAACAGGATCCTTGTCAGTGGAGTTCAATCCCCATTCCCTGTCCATATATAGTAAGAGAGGTTTGTTCTTCCTCCACTCAAATGAAGGAGGGAGGTCTCAATTTGTTGGCATGAGAGAAGCAACCTTCAGTGCCAGAGAAAGGGGAGACGCCCGACCACCAAGTAGCCTATTGCCCTAAGAATCCTTTCTTGGTGGAAGAAGCCTTCTCTAATCTTATTTTCTCTCCAGTCTTCCTTTTTTTCTCTTTTCCCCCCATGCAAGTATAACTGATCATCAAGATTCTGGTTTCTGTTATTGAAAATAATGTTTCAGAGAATAGGAAGTTTTAAACAGGTGTGTTGTTTTAGTAGGTATTATACAATAAAAACTAATTTGCGTGATATTATGTTTAGTGTCATACTGAGTGACATGATCATATCACTGTCCATTGCTTATATTTTTCAAGAAATATTCAGGAAATGCAGTTGTGGAGATCAATTTTTTTTTAAAAAATGAACAGACATCAATTTAATTTTAACATAAAGAATTTAAATAGGTTTTTTCCCCAGTATCTGGCTGCAGGATCATATTAACTTGAAGGCTGCACATTGAACATGGAGGCTTAAACTTATTTGCAACCTCAACTAGAACAAGACACATTGAATGAGTGAGATATATAAATGACAGCATGCAATATAATGCAAGCCTATCTTATGGTAATTATTTCTTAAAACAAAAGCATTCTTTTAGTACTCTAAAGTTCTGTTTTAAATGCTAGGTATTGTGACAAGAATCAAAAGGTGTCACTGAAACCATCTCCATTAAAAATAAAAACAACTGTATCTGAGCAGCAGCCCTCCTCCTCCTTTCCTAAGTATAAGCTATTGCCATAGAGAAGCCTTTTGAGAAAGAGAGGATGCTAAAGTGAGAGGAAGTGTTTTCAAGTCCCACTGCATGAAGAAGACTTTCTCTGCATATACTTTGAGTACCCTAAGATCATTCTGATTTCAAACAACATATTATTTTCCTCCATAGCAGAAGTTATTTCAAAAATAAATATTCAGTATAGTTGGGGCAACACATCTGTTTCTTCTTCTTGTTCTTGTGTGCCTTCAGATTGCTTCTGACTTATGGCAACCCTTAGAGGAACCTATGACAGGGTTTCAGGGGGCTGAGAGTATGTGATGTGCCCAAGTCACCCAGTGGGTTTCCACGGCAGAGTCAGAAATTAAACCCTGCTCTCCAGGATTGTAATCTAATGCTCAAATCCCTACCCCACACTGGCTCTGAAAGTAAATCCTGCTGAACTTGCTGGGACTTGCTCCTGAGTAAACATGAATAGGATTTCTTTGTATACTGACCTCAAAGTAACATAAATCTTATCTTCATTATGAACAACAGATACAGTGGGAATTCAAAAATATTTAAATACTTACAGTTGTAACAGTACAAAGGTTTTAGTTTCTGTTTAAAAGAGTTAAAGTCTATTAAAAAAAAACCAAAATGCTCATCAGCAAAAACAACCAGAGCAAAGTTACATACCAGTTTCTGTTATCTAAACTCAATTCATCCCTAGGAAACTATTTCAGGAAGTGAAACAAATCCAACATGCCTTGCGGAGGTGCCAGTAAAAACGATTTACCTCAACTATGTGTTTAATCAGCATTATTGAGGTCATTCCCCTTTGCCGGCAGCAGCAAAGCAAGGTGATCTGTCACTCAAAAAGACAAGAGTTCCATTCTACTGACATATTGGTAGCTGAACATGAGTAAGGCCATTTCCTCACAAGATCACTATAGTGCAACAGCAGTGGGTTGTTTCCGGTTCAGGAGCTGTGCTACTGCACAGTGTTGTCACTATCCAGCTGCTATCCTGTCCCCAAGCATTGCAAAATCGCCATTTTCTATTTTCAGAAAAAATCTGTTAAGATCCTCCATTAGTGCTTCAATCCCATCAGCCATCTTAGTGTGGAACAGTAATAGCACTTGATTACACTTCCTGTTATTGTGGACGGGCTGTGGGCATGCCCAGGTTGTCCCTCCCTCCACGACTCCCATGGCAACTTCGAAATCTATCACCTCTCTGTGTGTATTTTAAATTTCTTCTTTGATTTAAAACTTTTTATTTTTTAATACATTTTTAAGCATCATAGTGTGAAAATGCAATAGTGTACTGATGTGTCCTGCCCTTACAACATTGCTAGTATGGCTTCCAAAGTGGGGCGAGACCGATAAGGGGCGGTGGAGTGTGGTGAAGGTGAGGATAGGGAGTGGCCGAGGATGTTGTAGTGCAGAAGAAGAAACACTGGTGGCAATACCACTACTCATCCACTCAAGGCAGAGGGTGCAGAAAAGAGCATTCCTAACCTAACGGCATCACACGAATGGCAATGTCAGGATTATAACGCTACAACATACTAATGGCATCTAGTGCGGAAATGACCCCTCTCTCTCTCTCGTGTATCCAATAAACAGCTGAATATGGCTACAGAAAGCTTGTACATAAGTTCAGTAAAATGTGTAAACAGCTCTAGTGTCCCTCTGCAAGCCTTTTCCCCCCAAAAAATTTCTCCCACCCAAGGGGAATGGGAATTCCCCTATCTTCTATTTTCTTTCCAATTGTGCTAAAGCAGATGGGAGGGGGTGAGCTTAATTTTTAAAAAACAGTCCATAGCACAAGCCAGAGCTTGATTACCTCACCTATGACACTACATCTGTGTCAGCTTTGTAATCCCTTAGGATAATAACACAGGGTACCCAAGAGAGTTGTCATAACTTTCAGCCTCAGCACCACTGAAACTTAGGAGTGTTAGTCAATGTTGTAGGGACTGTTGTGTGGTAAACCTCTATAATTCATTCAGAACCAGCTTAATCTGTTCAATGGGAATAATGGTCAGTTGCAAATTTGTACCTCCATAAGCAGGAAAAAAAAAGGTTTAAAAGCTTCTTTTAGAATACCATTGTTGTTATATGCCTTCAAGATGCTTCCAACTTATGGAGACCGTAAGGTGAATCTGTCATGGGGATTTCTGGGGCTGAGAATGTGTGATATGCCCAAGGTTATCCAGTGGATTTCCTTGGCTTAGTGGGGACTGGAACCCTGATCTCCAGGCTCATAATCCAATTTATCAAGCCACTACACTATGCTGGCACTCTTTGGAATACCATACAATAAGTTAATTTAAACAACAGATAAGATCTGAAATTAGCATGAACTCTCATCTTCGCATCCGCATTACGTTTGTGGAAGTAATATATTATTTACTGCCCATTGGTAACAGAAGCTATGCAAGAAAAAAGCCATTTCCGCACTGACCATTATAGCGCGATGATTCCACTTGCAACATTCTATGGAATCCTAGGGTTTACAGTTTTGGGAGGGGCCAGCCGACCCCTCCTGAAACTGCAAACCCCAGGATTCCACAGGATGTTGCAAGTGGAATCATCGCGCTGTAAGAGTCCAGTGCAGAAATGGCCAAAGACTGGATTTTTCCATTCTTGCTTATGGATGATAGTCAGTTACCCCAATGGAAAAATTATTGCCTAAAGGAACATATAAGTATCAGCTCCAAACAGTAGAATATGATAAAAAAAATGTATCTATTTCATGTATAAGTTTATAGGGGGAAATTGTAAATCTGTGTGACAAAAGGCATTAAAGTTAGGCAGAAATGCACCATTAGAGTTAGGCAGAAGTGAACTTCTGTTTTGTGAGACTTAAACAGTCCTTCATCATAAATGCAAAAGAAAATGAGATACCATCATGATAAAACTGGTAATAAGACAGAGATTCATTTCTTGTCTTGTTTCTATCAGTTAAGAGAGTAAATGAATTAGACTACAGAGAGAAAAACAGTGACAAAAGCAGGAAGGGGTGGGATATGTAAACAAAGTAGCTTCAGGAAGAGCAGTAATGACCACAAGAGCACTTGGAAAGAACAGTACAAAGTGATCCCAAAACAATTCAGGTAGTCTTACAACAGATTTGGCTCTCTTCTTCAATTCTCACAAACCTCTGCATTAGATACAAAACGACCCAGCTGCAATATGGGACTTTATGTAAAATGCCTACTGTCACATTGCCATATCTTCACAGCTGGGAAAATGAAATCAATAAACACTTTCGCACGCCATTTCTAAAGCGAGAGGGCCCCTTGAGCGTCGCGTAAATGGGAGGAGCGGTCTGCATGACGCACTCCCATTTATGCGTCACTCAAGGGCCTGACGTGGACCGTGCACACATATTTTCAGCTTAAAGCTGAAAATGCTGCATGGTCGTGCGTCACTCCGAGGCCCCGCGCACACTTGCCTGCCCTATGGAGCCTCAGGAGCCGGGCCGGTCGCGCACTGCGCAAGGAAGGGGCGGGGGCAGGGCGTTTGTGCGACTGGCAAGCCAGCTACGGTGAGGAAGCAGAAGGGATGTGAGCGCCTCACACAAGAGGCTGCTTGCGCAAACGCCACCCCCCACCTCTGCGAAAAGGTAAGGTGCGGAAAGGGCGAATGTCTAGGTACATGTCTTAGGCTAATGACATGTTACCACAGCCTCCAGTTTGTTGTGGAACCTATTACATCCTATGACATTTAAGTCTTCTCCGCTCTTGTCATCCTCTTTTTCAACAGTTGTGCTCAACCCACTGTCACCTCCTGTTGGGCAGTTGTGGGCATTAGCTGGTTGCGTAACAATCTCCCATCCTAAACTTGTGCAGGGCCAAGTAGGAATCCCACACACACACTTTTACGAGGATTTTTCACCTACCTTATATTGTATCTTGTTGGAATTAGGGACAATCAGCATATGGTGATGCTCTTAAATACAGGCTTCACCCAAGTATCTGATAGGTTAGGGCTTGAGCACTGTCAGAAAATGTAATTGGCTGAAAAAATGGAATTTCCTACCGTACTCTAGGGAGCATGGAGAACTTATGGAGACTCATTTGGGACTGACTGTGCAAGTGCTGCTTGCAAAGCCTGTCAGCTGTCTTCCCCCCCCCAGCTTACTTGGCAAGCAGTGTGTGCATGTGAGTGGTTCCAAGCAAGCATCTGTGTGGAACTCCCATCAAATTGATAGAACTTGTCCTTAATTTGGAAGTATAAAAAAGGTGAATTGTCAGATATTGGGGTGTCAAAAGATGGAGGCTTCCTGTAGGCAGTCACTGGCAGGTAGTGGCGGAAGAAAAGTTTGTACAACAGTGAGCACCTAAAGACACCAATTTGTTGAAGGGAGGTCTTTGGAATTGCCCCCTTTTGGTCATGGTACCTAGAGGTGGAAAGGAGGCTAACCCTGGGGTTTACCTGAGGTTCAGCTTCTCTTCAGATCATGAGACAGGGGAAGAAGAAGCCTCTGGTGAGCTTTACTTAAAACTAGGGCAGCCTGGCAGCAATCCAACTATTTAGAAAGCTCAGGTGCCTCACCCAAGGGTGGCTGAGGAGGAGGTCATGCAGCTGACCTCTTACCTCAGTAAATCCCAGACCAGGTGCTCCCCTCTTTGCTGTTCAACCAGGTTGAAGGTTGAATTGCAGGTTGTAAATAATTTAAATAAAGTAACGTTATTTAACCCAAGAATGGTGTCTGGTCTCATTATTTCCTGATGAGTCAGTAATCATTCTGGCACCATGTCTGTTAGCTTAGGCAACGAGAAAGAAATATATTAATCATAGTAAGACCACATGTTTAGTGCTCTCTTGCTTTTTGAACAACTAAATCATTAGTTTTTCTTTTTTTAAATTGTTCTTTCCAGATCCCATCTCCTATATCATTTGCTGCCCCATGCACTCATACAATTATTCCTCCAACTTGAACAGAGTCTATATTTTAGCCCCTTATCTCTCATTCTGTTTTACAGTTTTCTTCAAAAGTTGTAGATCTGGTGCGTTATTTTCATAACAAGCAAAGCTATTGGATTTCCTCTTAAGACTTGCGGAGATCAGCCAAGAATAACTTTCAGGCCTATATAATATATTTATAGAACCGCCCTTTGGCCTTGGCTAAGCAAACAAATAAATATTCCGGATGTGGGGATAAGAATTTATACAAAGGCCAAGTAGGTGATGGGGAACCAGCTAAACACTGGCTGGGACTGAAGAGATGAAGGGAAATATTCTCTGGCCTCTGCCACCAGCCAGAAGACTGAGGGCAACTGGGACCCTGCAATCCCCACCCACCCACCCACCCACTTCTCATGAAAAAGAAGATTTTAACTAGAGCGGAAACCAGCCTGACCCTAAACCTGGAAATGTGACATGATATGAATTATAACTCCCAGAATATGGCCACGCTGGGTGTGAGATTTTAGGAACTGTAGTCCAAAAAAGTCAGTTTTCCAAGCTATGCATCTGGCAGCAGGGATCTTGGGACATCCACTCCCTGCCAAAAATAGCACTTAGATTCGACTTCCAGTTGCTCTGGGGCTGCAGAATCAAGGGAGTCACACTCTGGACTCATTAATCACTCAGAGAACTAAGTATTGCTGACTGGTGTCAGTGCGCGTATATGTGTATGTGAAAGAGAGAGAGAGGACAAAGGTGTTGTATTATTGCTACCTCTCATTGGTAAGCCACCTTGAGAATTCAGTGAAAGGCAGTACATAAATATTCAAAACAAACAAGCATTGCCTGTTGGGAGCAGCCACCCATTACCCATTAGAGTTTGCACTATCTGGTCTCACTCAAACCAGTTGTCGTTCCTTCAGCAATAGAACAGAGGCTCTCTGCTCAGTTATAATAAGCAAGAGCTTTGACGTTGACTCAAACTGGATGTGACTCATCACGGTGTGTAATTTGACACCAGTCTGAATTTTAAATACCTGTAAGTAGTTCAGTGGGATCTCAACAACAAAGTATGAATCTGACCAAAGCAGGAAGTGATTTAGACTCAAAATAGTAACCCACATCCCACCAAAAAATTACTGAAAGTTATAAAATGCAGAACACAGGGTTGCCAGAGTGAAAGCTGGAGAGGGCTCCTATACCTTTAAAGGTTGTGCAGAAGTGGAAATTTCAACAGGTGTTGGTTGTTACCTGGTTGTATGACAAGCAGCACCTCTTGAAATTCCCTCTTCTTCAACCATTAAAGGTAAAGAGCACTTCTGGGAAACCTACCAGGTTTTTGTTGAACCAAACTTACTCAGAGGCCCTTTCCACATGTGGTTATTAAGGCGGGCCAATGCGTCTTGCCACAGAGGTCTTCTGCACGTTGGAGCAGACTAAGTTCAATTTATTTACCTTCGTTCCTCATGTAACTCCAACTAAATGCACCCCCATGTGGTGGTAAAGCATGCTATTTGAAAACTGGAAGAAATTGGTTTTCCAGTTTTCCAAATCGATCCAATTTGTACTTTCACAGTGGTGCAGACACGTACATTCGTGCCAATGAGAATTGTTGGTCAGGGGAGGGCTCATGGGAGGGGCCAGGGGGTAGTATGGACTTACGCATGTATTCATGTACGCACATACACAATGACATACTAAACCATGCAAAAAAAGGGGGGGCAATCACAGCCGACGGGGCAGGATGAGGGGAGTGGCAGGACTGGCCACGGTGGAGGCATGTGGATTCATGAACTCTCACTTCTCTGAATCAGAATGGAATATACGCAGTAGCTGTGCGAAAGGAAAGGAGGGAAAGTCTGCCTTGTTTTGAGCCCAGAAAATCCAATAAGAAAACGGCACGAACCAATTCACCAGCCTCGTGTGGAAAGGGCCAGAAGAAATAGGTCTCCTGAAGTAGACTTAAGTCTATGAAATTTATACTACAAACTTCTGTCTCTCAGCCTCAAAGGAGCTACAAGATCCCTTTGCATATGCTCATTAGGGTCTTCTCTAATGAAAATATCTAAAGCAGGTGTAGGTGATATTTTTATGTCAAAGGCTGCCTTCTTTCAAGGATAATCTCTTAGAGGCCTCCATGAACATATGCAGTAGAACCAAACATAGGTGAACCCAATACTTTTCACTCTCCTTCTTCTATTCACCAAGTGGGCTGCTAAAAAAGAGACAGACTTACCACTTGAAAAGAGCTTCTGAATTTAGGCACAGGGATGCATTACTTTATGTTAAGGGCTACTGATAGAACTGGGAAATATTATTATTTCTTTGGAAGACAGCTCACAGAATCATTCTGGTTGAGGGATGCTGTGCGTTGTAGCCTTAAAAAGAAACTTTTCCAGACTCGGGCACTGGCTGCCCACTGCTGATATAAGGCTTATAGCAGCATTCTGAGAGTTTGGTGTAGTAGTTTGAGCATTGCACTACAGCTCTGGGCACCAGGGTTTGATCTCTACTCAGTCATGGAAGTCTACTAAGTGACCTTGGGCAAGTCACATTCTCTCAGCCTCAAAGGAAGGTAAAGCTTCTCTGAACAAATCTTTCCAACAAAACCCTGTGATAGGTTCACCTTAGGGGCACTATAAGTCAAAAACAACTTGAAGGTACATAACAACAACAAAGTAACAGTCTAGATTTATTAGCAGTGTATCCAGATGCTATAGCTATAGTTGCAATTCCAGTCATGTCCTCAAAGTCTAACTTAACACACCCAGATCTTGACTCAGAGCTCATATTTAAATCCTGGCAAAACCTGACCAATTAATATTAACTTATTCATATTAAATATGTTACAAATGTTGTTTTACAATTTTCTTCTCATATTCAAACTAAAGGGAACACTCATGCATAGTAATTTATTATGCATTTCAAGTTTCCTAAGAATAGTCTGGTTTTTCCTTACTATTGTAACACATTACACATTCTTCCAAGTTTACTAAGTTGTGCTGAAGGATCTCTTTACATCATTAGTGTTCAATTTTACCTGCAACTTCAGAAGCTGGAGTTAGAAAGCAAATATGCTGAGGAACGAGGCAGATTCATTGTGCTCAGGTCATTCAATAAAGCTAAATCTGTTCACTTTCTACCAGCTGCTGAGTACATTAACAAGTGAACATATAATCGTTCCCTATATACCTTTCTTTTGGAATTCCTAAACAGTTTAGGACTTACTTGGAACCAGATCCCACGTGTTCTTTTCTGTCTGTTTGTTAAAGTATAACACAGAAGATAAAACTGTTTTTTTGAGTTCAAAATTTCAAAATATCTGGGGAGGGGAGAAAATAAATTTCAGTAAGTGGACATGTTGTGCTTGTAAAGAAAGAGTAACAGCTAAGCAGCTTGAAAGATGGAAGGAGGAACAGCTGCAAAACTGATTACTGAATCAGCATTTCAGTCACTTTGATCTATATGACTATACACACAATTCCCTTCATCTGTTCATTTAATATGGGGGGGGGGAATCATGCCCTTTAGCTGTATGTAGTTGCCAGATCAGCATTAATGGGAAATGTTTATTCATACATAAAGACATAATTCTCACAGTTGAAAACCCTGGGCCGATCATAGCTTGTAGTGACAGGAATGAACCCTACCTGAATATAGTTGTATATAGAGAGGACAGGTGTATACACACAGTTGCATAGGATCCTATTATTAAGCAGCTGCCAGCCGTATCATTCAGCAGAGTGATGAAGCCAACCCAGACATAAGATGTTGGTGTGGATCAGAAGGGTTAGATACGTTAGGAGGAAAAAAGAAGCATTGTGTGTCTCATGGCCTGTTCTGTGCCCCTCTATCAGCTTAGTATATTTCTGTACAGTGCAGGATACTTTCTCATTGCTAGTACTGATGTAAGATTTAACTGCCGTGCAAAATATGTTGCATCCTCACTCATCACAGATCAAAAGGAAAAAAGAGAATAAAAAGAGACATATACACCAACAAACCCTGGCTTGTGTCCTCTAGTCAATCAGCCATGCTACACTTTGAATGCTCTGTGTAGCACCAGAAGGTTGACAAGCATGCCAACGTTTTTAAAAAAGAAACTGTTGCCTTTTCAGTAGCAAATCTTCAGTTTAATTTTCAAGACATAACCTTTGCATGACCATTTAGGTCACCACCACGACAGTCACCATGCTACAAGTGCCACATTCACTGCCAAGTTTGTTAGTCAGTGACATCTGTGGTTGCCTTTTCGATGTGCATCACATTGGTTGTTCACAAAAGTTATTATTTGTCATAAAACTGACTTCAATTTATGGTGACCCTATGAATGAGAGACCATGCACAGGCAGGTCTTCCAAATTCAGAGGTATAGCTTCTTTGATTGAGTCAATCCACTTATAGTGTAGTCTCCCTCTTTTCCTACTTCCTTCCACTTTACCAGGTACCATAGTCTTTTCCAGTTAGTCGCATAATCTCATGATACGTCCAAAATATGACAGCCTGCATTCAGATTTGATTTGCTCTAAAACTCATTCATTTGTCTTTTTAAGCAAATCCATAGCAGACAGATTATTAAGATGTTATATAATAGGTTCCCCATAACCATGGGGGATACGTTCCAAAATTTTCTGTGGATAGCAAAAAGCATAGATAATACCAAACACTATTTTTTTAAAAATGAGATGAACAACAGGTTCTCTTAGACTTGCCAGGATTGCCAGCATCATTACTCTTGTGCTTTGGGGCTGTTAGAAACAACACAAGGGCTCAAGCAGGACTTTATGAGAGACTATACTGGAAAAGGGCAAGGACTTCACTGTGCAAGCACAAGAATTTTGCAAAAGAACACTGTACTGTGATCAGATCACAAAAAATAACTGAGAGCTCTAATAAGAGACTGGGTAGCACCAGAGCACCCATAGTACTATATACAGCAAGGAAATGAGAGACAGTGTGAACAATGTGAGACGTAATGATACCAGTGATGTATTTAAATCTTTTACTCCAATCCTCTAATACTTAAGAATTTATGTAACAAAGAAGAATCAAAAATTGTTCCGAAATAATCATGAAATGGTCTGGAAAGAAGTGAAAAAAGAAATGGAAAAATGGAGCAAATTGAATCTATCTTTCTTGGGAAGGATAAATGCTTTTAAAATGACATTATTACGGAAAATGATGTTCCTATTTCAAAATTTACCAATAATCGGAACTGGAAAAATATTTAAAGACTGGGAAAGGAAATATCAAAATATATATGGCTAGGCAAAAGGCCAAGAATAAGATTTAAAACATTACAGGTCACTAAAGAAAGAAGAGGAGTGGATTTACCATCCTTGAAAATATATTATCAAGCATGTTGCTTAGAATGGATTCAATATTGGAAATCATTACAAAAATCATCAATAAAAGATTTAGAAGAACATGAGAATAGATTTGGATGGCATGATTACTTGTGTTATAATAAATTAGTGGTTAACAAAGAATTTAATAACCATTGCATCCGGAAGACCCTATTAAAAGTACAGCAACAATTATACTCAAGATTTTTTATTCCAGCCTCCAGACTTGGACATCATCAAAGAAGCCTTTAAAATTTCCCCAACAAAAGAAGGGAAAAATGCTGACATACCAGGACATACTCATTTGGGACAGAAATAAACCGAGAATGAAAATACTGGAAGAAATGAAGGAGCCTGGACATGAAATGAATTGGTTTCCTTGGAGACAACTGACAGAAAGGTACAAAATGGACCTAAAATTATTTGGATTTGAGAAGAAGGAAAATGAACTGGATATACTCATGAAAGAAAATCACAAGAAAAGAATATCCAAACTTTATAAATTGTTATTACAAAGAGAAATGGAACAGGAAAAAATTAAAGAAACAATGGTGAGATGGTCACAAAATATAGGACATTCAATAGATATTGAGAGTTGGAGAATGGCATGGAAAACAGATTTAACATTTACATTACATTTAAATTTAAGAGAAAACTATTATAAAATGTTGCATATGTGACACCAGAAGATTACAAAAAATTATAAAGAATGGAAATTCAAAATGCTGGGAGTGTGGAGAAAAAGAGGGAACATTTTATCATATGTGGTGGACATGTAAAAAGGTGAAGAAATTTTGGAAAGAAATACATGATGAAATTCAAAAAATATTCAAAATGAATTTTGAAATGATACCTGAATTATATTTATTGAATATAATAAAACCAAAGGCAGAAATTAGAAAGCATAAAAAAGTGTTATATTTAGTTACAGCAGCTAGATTAACCTATGCTCGACATTGGAAACAAGATATTAAATTTAAATGAATGGAAATTAAAGGTTATGGATATGATGGAGATGGAAAAATTGACAAATGCATTAATGCAAATGCAAATCCATTCAATAATTTGATAGAGAATGGAGCAAAATAAAAGAGTGGCTACAATTGTAAAGCTAATGATTATAATGATATAATCTGATAAAAAAGGTAAAAATGTATTGACTGGTTAAAAGATAAATTATGACTGTTATGCCAAAGATTCTATGTATAGTGGATTGGACTCCTTGGATTGTATTATATTGTATTTTTTGTTTGATTTAGCTGGGCAAAACTGGAGAAGAAAACTTGTTATGGGAGTTGAGGGGGAAACATTTAGAAGAAACATTTCCATTTTATACTTTCTTTTAGGAATTGTAATAAAAATTTTTAAATAAATAAATAAGTCTTTTACTCAAAGTCTCTACCTTCAAGTCTCAAGTCAAGTCTCAAGTTTGGAAGCCAACTTTATGCCCTAACAAAAATTCCAGAATTATTGGATAGAGAGAAATAAATTCAGTTTTAACCATTTAAGCAGAGTCGGCTCTCCACATTTGCAATTTTGCCATCTGCAGCTTTGGAAGTGGGGAATAAGATCCTATCTTACTCCCCAGTACTGAGGATTCAAAAGATTTAGAAGCAAGAATCCTTATTCCCCAAGCCCATTGCCTAACACATTTGCTGTTTCGCCTCTGAGAAATGCACCCTGCACTGTGAGGGTGAGTCTTGTCTTTTGCTCTTAGGAAACATTTTAGAAGGTTCCTTTGATATGCAGCGGGGACAGGCTGTCGAGACTTAAGTCCAACTTGAGTCCGAGTCTATTGACTCAAGTCTACATCACTGCAAGATACTGTGAACAAATAAGGCGCCATTTGCTGCAATGTTACACTCCCTTCCCTTTTGCATGTAATACCATATATGCTGTATTGCATTTTGCTTTATTACTTTGATTTCTATTTTATTACTGTTAAACCCATATTTTTGGACTGCATCTCATCATGGGTGACTGAAATTGTGTGTGCTGATCACAAGGTTTAGGGGAGTCCTACTGAAAGGTTAGATCTGGCCCTGTACAAATATTGGAAATCTTGCATCCCATTTTAATTTCTTTCTGGCAATGTTATAACTTCTTTGCATAATACGAAGAAACAAGGGAATATACAAATACAAGAAATTCCTAAACTTTTCAGTCACACCGTCTTGCTGTGTGTCTTGATTTCTTCTCTGTTCATTGTCTTTCTCAAGTCAACTGTGAGATCTCTCTGGCTGTGATAAGAGTCCTGATATTGCTTTCAACTCCTTTATCTCAAGATGAGCAATGAGATAAGTAAAGAACTCTCAATTCCTTCTTTTCAGCTCCCAGTGATGACCTCCCTGGACCATATTAAGAATGCAAAAATGACTACCCTTTCTTGAGATATTAACTCCTTGACTGTGGCCCTTTCCGCACCTCACCTTCTTCCGGCGCTGGGGTACGGGGATTGCGTGAGGCTGCACTGGGCTCCAGAGGCTCCGCACGTCAGGTAAGTGCTTGCAGGGCCTGGGAGCAATTGCGCACCATTTTCGGCTTCTACCCAAAAATGAAAAGATGTGCGATCGGTGCCTGCCAGCCCCTGGAGTGTTGCGCGATTGTGAGTGTGTTGTGCAGATCACTCCTCACAATTGCATGACACTTCAGGCCCTCTTTCGCATGGAAAATGCCGTGCAGAAAGGGCCTACAGTCTAGAAGTTGATAGCTCAAGAAAGGATAGCCTGAAGCATTACATTATGTTATTTTTGTTCTTTTCAACTTTTTCTTGTGGCCTCCCTATATCATCTTAACTGTAACAACTAAGTTCAATGCATTTGACATTTATTTATTTATGTATTTCCTGCTTTTTCTTTCCAGGAGAGTGCTTAAGAAGGCATATAGTGTGAGATTAAAGCAAAATGCAATTAAAATAATATATGGAACAAAAAAAATTAATAGACAATTATAGACAATCTCATTAAAATATGTACAACAATTTAAAATATGAAGGAGACAGTAAAAAACAAGCATCCATGTTTGTTGTAAGAGTCTGACATACAAAAGGATTTACAGGAAGTCTGGTTGGCGCCTTCTCTTCTTTCCTTCTGATGGCAGGTGAAGACTTCCTTATTCCACCAAGCCTTTGAGATCTATATTATGTAGCAGCAGCGTTTGTGAAGTGGTGTGCTGTATATAATTATACATTTTAATCTTTTAGTTATGTTTTCA
The DNA here is from genome assembly GCA_948474755.1 of Ctenosaura bakeri. Lineage (NCBI taxonomy): Eukaryota > Metazoa > Chordata > Lepidosauria > Squamata > Iguanidae > Ctenosaura > Ctenosaura bakeri. The sequence goes on along the minus strand of CAOLHI010002452.1, from coordinate 121,159 downwards.
ATATATTTGTAACTGTTTTAACCATTTTTTTAAAAAAATTGTCATTTAATTCTTTTTTAACTTTTGCAAAAATAAGATTTTAAACTTAATCGTGTTTTAAATTATCTTAAACCACCTGAGAGTCAGCATGGTATAGTGGACTATGACCCTGGAGACCAGTGTTCAAGTCCTTGCTTGACCATGGTAACCCACTGAGTGACCCTACATCACACACTCCCAACCTCCCAGAAAATCCATGATAGGTTCACCTAGGGTCACTATGAGTTGGAAATTACTTGAAGAGACAGAAGAAGAAGAAGGAGGAGGAGGAGGAGGAGGAGGAAGAGGAGGAGGAGGAGGAACAACAGCAGCAGCAACAACAACAACAGCAATACCAACAACAGCAGCAGCAGCAACAACAACAAGCCAACTTGGATTACATCCCAGGAGAAAGGTAGAATGTAAGTTCAATCAATCAATCAGTCAGTCAGACAACCAACAGAGGTAGATTAATGGCTATTTTTTCTTTTTCTTTTTTTCCTCTTTTTTTTTAACTATTAGGAAAATACAGATGGATTGACTATAAGGCAACTCATAGTCTAACTATCTAGCATGTTTTCCCTCTTTCCCTTTGGCAAATGGCTCTCTTGGTGAATCCTGGCTGACATAGCCCAAATCAGAGGAGACTAGTGTACTGCAGATAGGTCTGATAGATATTACAATCTCCAGACCAGCTTGAAAAAAAAATGATCAGGGTCTTTTAATAAAAGGACTTTTAAAAAAATCTATATTTTTTCTCTCTCTTGAGGACAGGAAGGAGCCAGAGGGAAGAAAAATCAATATAAAATAATAGCTTTCAGGATGTTGCTTTTCAGTGTACATCACAGCCTAGAGACTAAACTTGGCTCCTGTGGATTACCCAGCAATTTCCCAGAGTTGTCATCATTCTGAGTTGTCATCACTCTGACATAATTCAAAGGAAACCCTTTATGAGGCAAGTGGAGCTTGGACAGATGTCCAAGCACACAAAGGGTTTCTCTTGCGCAAGTCCTCCTGAAATTAGTGGGGTCCTAGGCAGGAACAGTGTTTGTTTGATTTCAACATATTTAAAACAAGAATAAACCTGTAATTTGCTTCTATCACTCAAAGTAATTGTCCCAAAACATACAGTTCATCACTGGTGTCTCTTCTTAAGGAAAAGCCATTTCCCAGCTTCCCACTGTTGGAACTATTATTGCTTCACTGCTGTCTATGGAATACATAATAGATCCACCCCTTGTGGAGCTGCACCTCCATCCAAGATACAATAGGCACCTCCAATGCTTTGGAGAAGAGTCAGCATTTTCCCTTGTCTCAGAAAGCATATTCAAACAACTGGGAGGTTGACTGAACATGTCTTTTGTTCTGTAAATTCTAGAATGGGAGTTCAGCTGCAAAGGATCACTCTTTTCTTGGTACATTACCAGGCAGGCTAGCTCAATTTTAAGTTACATGCTTTCTGGGGGAGAAATTCCACTGATATTACTGTTTGGGGCCAAATGTATGTCATGAGCAATGCAAATAGTGAAGCAATTAGTGACTTGATATAGGAGTTTGCTTTAGGTGAATTATTCTGTATAAAGTTGCATGCTTGTGTTGAGGTTATATCAGTTTTACACTGTGTTCTGTAATTAGGCTTCTTAATCATATGTGCTTCTAATTCTGGCCTGTTGACCATAAGAATGAATATACATATCAAAATACCTAATACAACTGGATTTCTGTGTGGCCATCCAGAATTGCATGTAGAATCAGAGAATCTTGGAGTTGGAAGGGTCCACAATGCCGATCTAGTCCAACATCCTGCCATGCAGGAATATGCAGTTAGAGCACTCCTGAAAGACGTCCACCCAACATCTGTTTCAATGTAGCTGTCATGTTACTTCTCAGTCTTTTCTTCTCCAAGCTAAACATACTTAGCTCACTGAGGCCATTTCCACACGGTGTTGTAGTCCTGGGTTAGGAACGTAATGGCAGCAGTCTGTGGGTTGTGCTTTTGCACAACTTAAACTACCCATTGCGATCACAGGATAGTCGCTTAACTGAATAAATCCATTAAGTGCCTGTGATCATGTGATGGTCCTGTCCTTCCCGGTTGCAAACATGATGGAGGCACTTCCTTTCCCAATGCAGCATGGGAAAGAGCCTGGCTGTGCCGTGGAAGACAGGTGCGTGTTAGGGAACTGGTGGGGTGCAGAGGGGAGTGTTCCCATCACACTCCTTCCCAGCAAAGGCACTGGGATCAGGTAAGGTGAGGAAATGGACTAATTTGTTCCTCATAAAGCTTGATTTCCAAGCCTTTGATCATCCTGTGAAAATAGAAATGGGTGCTTCTGATCTTCTTATGACCATCTTGGGGAAGGGGAAAAAACAGTAGTCATTTTATATTATGTCCTAACACATACATTCCTATCCTAAACAGCCTAGATCAGTGGTTCTCAATCTTCCTAATGCCGCGACCCTTTAATACAGTTCCTCATGTTGTGGTGACCCCCAACCATAAAATTATTTATTTATTATTTACAATGCCACCCCCTCTGCAAAGGCCGCCTTGCCAGCGAGGAACAGGGGGGCAGGGAGGGAAAGAGGAGCCACGCACCTCCCCCAGGAAAAAACTCTGAGAACCCCCCGGGCTCTGCTTCTGCTTCACTCTCGTTTCCGCTGGGGGGGCAGTGTAGGAAAAGTTTCCAGAGTGTCGACCCTGGCCGGGGGAGAGGAATCCCAGCGCCTTTGTCTTTTGCACCGGGTGCAGCTCACCCCCCCGGAAAAGTGCCGCCTTGTGGCCCCCCGGCCCTTCCGCAGCGCCCCCCTCCGTGGCGAGTGGGGCAGGGGCTGTGGAGAGGAGGGGGCCTGCCCCCCGTACTGCCGCCACCCCCCAAGCTGGACCGTCAGATGGGAGGTTCTCCTGGTAGCGGAGAAGGGGAGCAATTTCAGTCCCTTCTGAACAGGGGGCAGGAGGACACGAACGTGTGGCTTGCACTTGCGCACCACCACTCCTACTGTGGTGATGCTGTGGCCGCACGCGCTCCCGCCAAAGGGGGCAGGAGGACGCGAGCGCGTGGCTCATGCTTGCGCACCACCACCAAGGAGGGAATGGAGCCTAAGACCATCGGAAATAGTATTTTCTGATGGTCTTAGGCGACCCCTGTGAGAGGGTTGTTCAACCCCCAAAGGGGTCGCGACCCACAGGTTGAGAACCGCTGGTCTAGACCATTAATTTTCAGCTTTTGATGTCTGAGCTGTTGATTCTCTTTCTGTCTGTCAAGTAATCTATGAAGACCATCATCGTGTATATTCTAATTTTTATGCCCAATAACCAAACCTCTCAATACCCAAAATAAGTACATAACAGAATAAAACAGCAGATTTCAGTCCTCTGGTATTCACAAGAAGAAGGTCACAAAAAAATCATAAAAAGACTTGAGGGACTTGACTTCTGGCAGGATAGTGGGCAAACACTCCTTGCAGAAACTCTGCAGTGAAAAAGTGCTCATGAGAGAAACACTCTGAATTAAAGGGGGAGCAGATGATCACCCCTAAAGGTCCAGAATTCCCATTACTTGCATTTACTCATGAGTAAACACATAATAATTGAGAAGGCTCAAGGGAATTACATCTTTAATCCTGGCTGTGAAATGCAGCTGTTTTGATCTGTCGATCTGATAGCCCCAAGCCAGCCAAACTTTGGAGTTACAAAAGTAACAAAAAGTTGGAAAAATTACCCCCAAATTATTTTGTTTAAAACAAATGACACAGATGAATAGAAACTTTGTCACTTGCCTTTCTGCAACCAAGAGTTGAGTTAGTGTATTTATCCTACAAGATTTGGAGTTACATAAGAACATGGGGGGGTGTTATGTGTGTGACATGTGTAAAAGAGAACAACTAAGGATTTAAGTGGATATATTTTTGTGGACATATGGATTTTATCTTATTTACAAGACTGAATTTGACTTTAGCAAGGAGAAACTTCAGTGTGAGAAAATGCAGGCATTATCTCTTTGATGCTGATAAGACTGGCTTGTTGGCTGTAAGTGGGAAAAGGAGAGCTGAACTGTTAACTCTGTAACTGCTTAGTTGAATGAAAGATGAAATCTTTCCATCTTCCCAGGAACTTTCTCAGGACTTTCTACAACAGATGCTGAAGGAATTGCATTTTCTGAGAGAAGAGGGACTCCCAAACGTGAGGAGGAGTCTGCAAGAAGATTTGATAGAGGAATGAGATCAAGGCAGAATTGTGGGAAGATGTAAGGTAGAGGGCAGAATGTGGAGCTAACATGCAAGCAACAGAGCCTGAAAATCATATAGAGAAACAAATTCAAGTGGAGCTAATGGAGGGATTAGCCACTGAAATAGGGAAGATGAGGGGTGAAGTTCATGGGCAGAATGGATGAAAAGGAAGAGGAAAGCCAAGTTTAATATGAGATAGTGGGAAAAGAGAGATTTGGTTGAAAGTAGGTCATGAAATGGTTACAGATCCAAGACAATTAAAAGCGGGTTTGGTAACAATTGTGAAAAGGATTTCATAATACGAAATGTCACAGAAATATGTGAATTTAGTGATATTATATAGCATGTACAAGATTTACCATTTTAAGCAGTGAAGTTAATATTATGCAATTAAGTCAGTAGTTTTTAGTATCAAGATTAGAAAATGCAGTATCATTTATTGCGTAAATGTAACATGTAATAGGATGCAATTGATATATCAATGCTGTGAATGTTAACCTTTAAAAGAAAAAAGTTTATTTTTCTTTTTGGGTTATTAGAAAAATGAAATAGTGGAGGAGAAGTAGAGAACTGCTAGATATTATATTTGAGAGGTCTGAAACAATTTGAGTGTCATACACCATTTAAAGAAAGATGGAAGCCACCTTCTTTTTATTCTTTAATTTCTTTTTTGTCTTTTCTCTTTTCATCTATTTGTAGAATTTTAGTGTCTTTGAAAATTATCAATAAAGATATTGCTTTTAGAAATAAGCAGAGTTGAGGGAAAGACTTAAGTGGTGAATCCTATGGAAGAAATGCCAATAGTCTAGTGAAGACTGAGCGTGCTCAGTAGCCATGGTAACATTCCATGGGAATCAAATGGATTATCTTGAGCAGAACCACTTTGCAAACAGTAAGATTTTGTTTCAGATGCCACTTGATTGTTATGAAACTTCAATGTATTACGCTGGTTTCTTGACCCTGTCCTAAGGTGTACACCAGAGTTATTTTTAAAGTAATATATTTATCATCATAGCTGAAATTATAGAAAACTAACTACTTCCTTTTTTCTCAGAAGTTACTAAAACTGTTACTTTAAACCTACTTTTTATTTTAAACTATCTGGCCTATTTTAAGAAACAGATTCTCTTTCGATCCATGCAATACATTACCTTAGCAGATATGAAGCAATAAGGACAGAACACACATGAGAGTCTGGAAGTAATTAGTAAAAAATGCTAATTATTTGCAATCAATTATCTTGTCCAGTAACTAAGGTGCAATTGCATAATAAGTGTAACATGATAAGGGATAATTTCACACCATTTGCTAGATGAGTTTAATTTTACTCTACTTATAGTGTTATGTGGCCTCATGAAATGATGAAGGAGGAATAACATGTGGTTCAGGTACCGACCCATGTTATGCCTTATGCCACTGAATAAAAAGCACTCATATTTAAAAAGTTATTTAAATTTAGAAAAGTAACAATACGACCTACTTTTGTGAAACTGCAAAGAGCTCCTTTTAAAAACTATAGTGACCTTGGAACTATACCTGTAACTATAAAATTGTCTCTGCTTACTTTCACTTATACACTCTATCACTTGTCTCATATGCTGTGGCTAAACAGGCATTTTTGTCTGAAATGAAAAACTGAGACACCTCGGAACAATTCTATCACAAAATTATTAAGTACCAATCAGAAGAGAAAGCCACCATGGTATGGTGGTTTGAGTGTGGGACTATGGCCCTTTTCGCATGGGCTTTCTGTCGCGCGAGAGCCCCCTGAGCCTCGTGGGAGTGGGAGCGTCGCTCTGCACGATGCACTCCCACTTCCGCCGCGCTCACGGGGCTGCAGCGGCGCGATCACGGGTTTTTTTATTTTCGTCTCAAAGCGAAAATCACCCACGCTCGTGCAACGCTCCCGGCGCCCACGCACACTTACCTCCTGTGCAGAGCATCGGGGAGGCGGCTGGGTCGCGCTTCCTTCCCTCCGCCCCTGCGGAAGGAAGGGGCGGGGCGCTAGCGTGATGGACGCGACAGCCTCCTGCTTCGCGCGGGGGGGCGGATGCAACAGCCTCCTGCTTCGCATGGGGGAGGGTGGCTCATGCGAGAAGCCTTCTCCGGGAGGCTGCCGCTTTCCCCTCCTTCCTTCGCCTGCAGAAGGAAGGAGGGGGAAGCGGCAGCCTCCCGGAGAAGGCTTCTCGCGCGAGCCGCCCTCCCCCGCGCAAAGCAGGAGGCTCGCGCTCTGCCCCCCGCGCGAAGCAGAAGGCTGTCGCGTCCGCCCCCCCGCGCGAAGCAGGAGGCTGTCGCGTCCATTGCGCTAGCGCCCCGCCCCTTCCTTCCGCAGGGGAGGAGGGAAGGAAGCGCGACCCAGCCGCCTCCCTGACGCTCCGCACAGGAGGTAAGTGTGTGTGGGCGCCGGGAGCGTTGCGCGAGCGCGGGTGATTTTCGCTTTGAGGCAAAAATCAAAAAACCCGCGATCGCGCCGCTGCAGCCCCGTGAGCGCGGCGGAAGTGGGAGTGCGTCGTGCAGAGCGACGCTCCCACTCCCACGGGGCTCAGGGGGCTCTCGCGCGACAGAAAGCCCGTGCGAAAAGGGCCTTGGAGACAGGGCCATTTCCACACTACACTGTTAGTATTATTCCTATTATTACTGTTGTTGTTGTTGTTACTACTATTATTACTACTGTTAGTATTATTCCTACTATTATTCCACTTTCAAGATCCCGTAGAATTCTGGGGTTTGTAGTTTACTGATGCCAAGGAGCTCTCTGGCTGAGAATTCTAAATGCCCTTTCCTAAACTGCAAACCCCAGGGTTCCATAGGATGTTGAAAGTGGAATAATAGCATTATAACAGTGTAGTGCTGAAATGGCCCAGGATTTTGAATCCCTATTCAGCCACAGAAACCCACTGGATGACCTTGGGCAAGTCATCCTTTCTCAGCCTCAGGGGAAGGCAAAGACAACCCCCCTGTGAAAAATCTTGGCAGGAAACGCTGTGATAGGGTCACCTTAGTTCCACCGTAAATGAGAAAAAATTTGAAGGCACACAACAACAACAACAATTAGGAGAAGTTGTGGATGAAGACTGTGAGTTTTGTGAGCTGTTATAGTTTTTTTTTAAAAAAGATGGCCTGTAGAAGATATGACTCTGGGAGACCAGTTCAGGGGTACATTCACCCTACATAATTATAGTATTATGTTCCACATTAACTTCTGCAGTTCTATCCCATGGAATCCAGGGGACTGGTAGTTTCATGAAGCACTATAGCACTATGGCTGAGAAATCTCCATGTTCCTCCCTAAATTGCCAGTCCGAGGATTCCATAGAATAGAACCATGGCAATTAAAGTGGAATAATAGTGTAATAACATGTAACATGTAATTCTGGAATATGAATGTGCCCCAGTCTTCCACTTATATCTCTGTGATTTTGATAGTTACCTAAATGGTTCATTCTTCTATCCATTTTGTCACAGTTTGCAGTGGTACAGAGAAAGCCATGCAATCCACATAATGAGCTATTGATGACAAATAACATAAACAGTTGTGTAACACTTCATAAAAGTGGTCAGAGCAAAGAAAAGATGGTGTGCCTAAGCCTTTGAAGTAGAAGAAAGGAAGATAAGATTAAGTGAAACCAAAAAAACCCCAACAAATTGTAAGTTCTGTTGACATTCCTTTGGCATGTCACTACTACTCTGTTTCTCAGTCTCTTTGCAGGTATATCTCTTTAGCCCAAATGCATAGTGACATTCCATATATAAACATATAATTGATTGGTTAAGGCAGTCTACTTGAATGGCTCAAGCTTTGGTGTGAGCTTGTAATGCACTAGATGGACATAAATAGTGACTATGGGCCACCAAAATATATAAGAAACCATGTCCTTTATGCGATGTCTTTGCTTTTGGATGATTGAGCAGGCTTTTTCTTGGCAGGGTTCATGGGAAACTTCAGAATAGGGTCACATGGGCAGCAAAGCTTAAAAACCACTAAACTAGATAACAATGATTGCTGCCATTTTTAGAAAACAGCCTTCAATACAGCATCAGAGAATTTGTTCCATTGTATGATTATATATAATCTTGTTTACATTCACAAAACTGGCATTAGACCTTGCCAAATTTTACACTTAAAAATGCTGAAGGAGGAGACTGCAGATAAAAATGAATAGCTCATGCAAAGTTAAATATGGCATTCTGATGTTTTATGAAAGACTTTTCTTTGTTTAACCAAAAAGGCTCATCTTTTGATGAGCTTTGAATTTAGATAAATTCAGTTTTAGGAGTTTTGAAAAATGAGCAAGAGTAATACTGGGGGAAAGCATTTAGTTTTTGTCTTTACAGAACTTTTGATCCCTTGAACTAAGGCAGCAAGAAGGTGAACTAATTGCCCTCTGAAGCCTTTATTCGCTCTGGGGTGGAAGTCCCTCCTGAGCACCAATAAGGTATTTGCCACCAAAGTAAATATCATCTGTAGGGAACCGAATTTCCTCAAGCTTGACTCAGAGGAGGAAGGAGTTACAGTCTACATCCACACCTACTGCAATCTCAATAATATAAGCTCTTCTTGGAGCTGATTAAAACAACCTACAAATTAAGTGGAAAGATGTACAGATGTAACAACACATCTTCAGTACGTTGCAGAAACAATCACACACACCTTTTTACTTTTCCACATTTTTTATGTAACAACCTAGAATTGCAATTGATTTAACTGGTATTGTTACCACTTGATATATACATATATATACACACTCACACACACACATATATGTTCTTTATTATGTGCACGTGCAGACCTTAATATAAAACTGCAAAGGGTAGGACTTGTGCACCTTTGCATGTTGTTGGATTGCAACTCCCATCAGCCCTACAGTCCAACACCTGAAATACCATATTACTTATTCCTGATTTAAAACCACCACCACCAAACTCCCAATACAGCCATCTCTTCTGCTACATCTACTTCCCATGGAAACAAATAAGATGTTACACAGAATTTACACAGAATTGCTCAAAATTTGTACTGAAATGATATTTTTTTAAAAAATATCTATTCTGAAAAGTACTTATAAAAGCATACAAAACTTTAAAAATGCAACATCTTCACTGCTGTTGCTGATGGAGATTAATGTGTAGCAGGCAATTGATGTGTTCTCCAAACCCAAATCAGTTAATGGAGCTTGATGCAAAGATTCTTGGGATACACAGTATATTGTTAGCTCCTGAAAATTCTAAAAATAGAATCAAAGCAGGCTGCTTGAATATGAAAACAGCAAATAAAAACATTGTCACAAAGCGATACTTCTCTGAAATATATTTGCTATGCAAGTTTTGCAACAGACAATTCATAACAGACATTATTTCCTATACTATTCCTTTGCTCCTTCTGGTGTTATTATCAGTGTTTATCAAATGTCATCTTGTCTCTTTTCAAAGCAATTTTAGATTCTGTTACATAAATAAAAGCATTTAAGGCTTGATCTATGCATGTTTTCTCCGATACAAATACACTTACAGATTTTCCAAAACTGGCCATAAAACTTAAGCTAAAATAAAGAAGTCACCTAATGGGTTAAAAATCATAGAAGCTTGTGCTTGAGGATCAGCTGCAAAGTAGTGAATAATGTAGGTTGGCATGATTAGGTTTTGCCTGTTATCAGGCAAGATAACACTGTACAAATTATTGACCTTTAAAATAAAAACTGACCTTTTCATCTTTGCTCTTGGTGAAATTTGCTTAGTGCTCTTTAGAGTACATCACCCAAGTAATATTACATAGAGACTTTGGAATTCCTAAATATGGAATATCTCAGCCTTCCAGAACCTGATACCCTCGAGATATAGTGGACTTCAACCACCTTGAATCCTGTACTGGGAAATAGCAGGATTAAAAAAAATAGAATAAAATAAATTCAACTCCTAATCATTGCAAAGCAATTCCATCTACTGTACAGGAAAATCTGAATTCCATATTATAAGGCCAGGCTGATCCTATATGTAAATAAGGTAGGCTCACCTACATCTGTGATCACCTTCTCCATTATCTTTCTTCAACCTGGTATCTTCCAGATGACGTCTTGCCACTTCCAAATGTTTCTAGTCAAATGCTATGTCCCTTCCTCCTCTATTCCTCCCATTTTGCAACACTGCAGATATTTCTCAGATGATTGTATTAATTGGCTCTTAGAATGTTCTATGTTTGTGATGAGTTTGACATAACGTACTCAGTAATATTTCAAAAGTGTTCTGTTTGTGATGCCCAACTGGGCAGTATACTTGACATTTCAATTCTGTTTTGAAATCTTTCCAATATACCTTGCTGATTTTTTTGAAGAACAATTGAAAACAGGAAGCATGTGTTCGTGTCAGACACTAACATTAGCCCCATTTCTATAGTTCTTAGAATTTGTTCTAGTAACAAACAGCTTTTTTTTTTTTTGCTGCTAAATGGGGCACTACATTATTGTATGTACTTTGTGCACAGATGCAGCTATAAATAATCTTTTTTTGGAAAATAGAATATTAATTAATATATAGTAATACTGAAGGACAGCAGTTTTGTCAGATGTGCATTTTAGAAGCTGAGGAATTTAATTTTCTCAGGATAACATCTGCAATGTTTCAAAATGGTGGAAAAGGGAGGAGTAGAGGAGGAAGGGAGCCAGCATAGTGTAATGGTTTGAGTGTCAGATTAAGGCAATTTCTGCACTAGACACCATTAGCATGCTATACTATTACAATCCCAGCATTGCCACTCATGCAGTGACAGCAAATTAGAAACTCTGTTCTCTGCACTTTGAGTGGATGAGTAGCAGTATTGGGACCAGTGTTCTTTCTGCACTACATCATCCTTGGCCACTGCCTCTCCCCACCTACACCCCACCACACCACCCTGATTGGTCGTGTTTTTTTTCCTATTTGGAAGCCATACTAGACATGCCAGCACACTATTACCTTTTCACAGTATAATGCCTAAAAATGTATAAAAAAAATAAAACGTTTAAACTCAAAGGAGAACTTTAAAATAAACAGGGAGAGGTGATAGCTTTCAAAGTTACCACACTATGGGAGTCACTGAGGGAGGGACAAGCTGGGCACACCCACAGCCCCACTGCTGAATTTGCAATAACTAGAAGTGCTATGAATCTCTATAACTGAGCACTAAGCCATCTGATGAGATTGAAGCACTACAAGAGGCTCTTAACAGATTTTTTTTTGGAAACAGAATAGTGCACTTTGGCAATGCTTGGGGATGGGATAGCAGCTGGATAGTGATGACGTTGTGCAGAAGCACAGCCCCTGGACCATTAAAAAAAAACACTACTGTAACATTATAGTGACATCATGTGAAAATGGCCTATGACTCTGGAGATCAGGGTTCAAATCCCCACTCAGACAAGGAAATCAATTGTATGGCCTTGTGCAAGTCACACTCTCTCAGCTTCATAGGAAGGCAAACACAAGCCCACTCTGAACAAATCTTGCCAAGAGAAGCCCATGATAGCTCTGTCCTGGGGTCACCATAACTCAGAAACAACTTGAAGGCACACAAAAACATGAGGAAGAAGGATTGCATTGACTAGGATTGCATTGATTGCATTTGGGATCTACAAGATGTCATCTGGAGGGTACTAAGTTGGATAAGGCTGGTACAGAAGGTAATTAATCAACTATGTGTTTGTAGACATCACAATATAAAGATCATGAATGAACTGAAGATTCTCATGTTCAAGAAAATGCCTAGGTCATAAGTCAAATGTGAAAAGAGCCTGGAAATGCATCTTTTTTTGGACTACAACTTCCCAAACACCAAATCACTGTGGTCACTAGTTAGGTAAGTTTGTCAAAGTAAAAACTGGAGAGGGCTCCTGTACCTTTGATGGTGGTATGGAAGAATTTCAGAATTTCTTCAAAAAGAGGAAAAAAGGAAGACTTAAACAATTACTGCCCACTCAGCCTGACATCAATATTGGGAAAGATTTTAGAGCAGATCATTAAACAGACAGTCTGTAAGCGCTTAGAAAGGAATGTCATGATCACTAAAAGCCAATGTGAATTTCTAAAAAAAACAGAGGCATATCTAGTATAAACAATGCTTAGGGCAAGTATGGAAATTCCACCCCTACCTCCAGGGCCACTTCCCTTCCTCCTCCTCCTCCTCTAAATCTTCCAGCAGGGCTTTTTTGTGTCCCCTTGACATTGAAGTCCAGGGCACGTACCTTACTTGCCCCACCCTAGATACACCTCTGCAAAAAACAAATCATGCCAAACTTCTCGCTCTCTTTTTTCAATAGAGCTATCAGCTGGCTAGATGAATGGAATGCTGTGGATATAGTATATCTTGACTACAGTAAAGCCTTTGACAAGGTCCCCTATGATATTCTTGCAAACAAGCAAATAAAATCTGGGCTAGACAATGCTACCATTAGGTGGATTTGTAACTGGTTGATCAACTGAACCCCATGGGCTCTTCTTCATCTGGGAAAGAAGTGACTAGTGGGATGCCACAGGATTCTGTTCTGGCCCAGTGCTATTCAACATCTTCGTCAATGATTTGGATGAGGGAATAGAGGGCATTCTTATCAAATTTGCAGATGACAACAAATTAGAAGGGGTGGCTAACACTCCAGAGGGCAGGGTCAGAATTCAAACTGACGTTAACAGATTAGAGAACTGGGCCAAAACTAACAAAATGCATTTCAACAGAGGGAGTGTAAGGTACTACACTTGGGCAGAAAAATGGAAAAGCTCAGATATAAGATGGATGATACCTGTCTTGACCACAATACAAGTGAAAGTGATCTAGGAGTCTTAGTAGATCAAAGGCCAAACATGAGTCAGCAGTGTGATGTGGCAGCTAAAAAAGCCAATGCTATTCTGAGTTGCACCAATAGGAGTATAATGTCTAGGTCAAGGGAAGTAATAGTAAGACTCTGTTATGCTTTGGTCAGACTCCACCTGGAATACTGTGTCCAGTTCTGGGCACCACAGTTCAGGAAGGATATTGACAAGCTGGAACATGTCCAGAGTAGGGCAAACAAAATGGTAGAAGCCTGGAAACCATGCCCTATGAGGAGCAGCTTAGGGAGCTGGGTATATTTAGGCTGGAGAAGAGAAGATTAAGAGGTGACATGATAGCTATGTTTAAATATTTAAACACAGGGATGGCACATGGAGGATGGAGCAAGCCTGTTTTCTGCTGCTCCAGAGACTAGGATACAGAGCAATGGCTTCAAATTTCAGGAAAAGAGTTCTACCTAAACATTACAAAGAACTTCCTGATGGTAAGAGCCATTCAACAGTGGAATAGGTTGCCTCTAAGTGTGATGGAGTCTCCTTTTTTGGAAGTTTTTAAACAGAGGTTGGATGGCTATCTGTCAGAAATGCTTTGATGGTGTATTCCTGTATGGCAGCAGGTTGGACTCAATAACTCTTGTGGTGTCTTCTAGCTCTATGATTCTAAGTTGTCGTTTGTTACCCAGTTGCATGACAAGAAATTCCAGCTATGATTCCCTCTTATACATAACTGTTAAAGTAAAGGAGCCTTCTCCATTTTTCAATCTGACAACCCTGATTGAATTTAGGGATTTACGGACTTGTCTAAAAATTAAGTTCTCCAAGCGTTTCATGCCCTGCTGTCTTACTCTGCGCAAAAGTATGCTGAAGCAACATCTGAAGGGTGTCAACATATTAAATTGGTATAGGAGAAATGTATCAAAACCAGGGTCCCATACTTGCTTGGAGACCTGTTTGAGGTCTGTGGGACATGACAGGTTGCTACCATCTTCTTCTGGAAATACTTATCTCTTATCCAAACTCTGCCCCTTTCACAGGCCTCTAGAGGTTTTGACCAATGGGAAAGGTGGCCCTATTAGGATGGGCAGGACATTTGTCACGAAGCAAAGTCTCCACTCCAGTCTGCCTAAAAGCATAAAAGTGCTTCCTCTGAAGGTCTTCCATCATACTGACTTGGACTATGTTCGGTTCCAGATCCTGTTTTGGGACAATCAGGGCCTACATTTTGGAGTGACCCTTATGAAATCTTGTGGGTAGAGGTAACTAGGACCACCTCAGCTTTCTGCCTCCCTTTTGGCTAAACCCATGTGGATTGCATGGTTGCCAAATGCTCCCCACCAAATGCGGGATGGAGGGAAGGTGCTTATCAGATGACAGATAGATTACCCAATCCTAGAATCCATGCATCATGCCAGGCCCACACTATACAGCTATACATAATAAAGCTATACATAATAAAGTTGTGGCGTTTTACTGCCAAACCTCTGTGTATGTGTGTGTGTTGGCTCCTTCTGCCTGTGTCAGCTTATTGGACTAGCTCCCAGCTGTCAACTTCTCAGAGTGGTCAGCAGCTAGGCACTGATAATTAGCTGATGAATAACTGATTTGAGGAATCCCTGGGTGACAATGATAAGATCATACTTGCAGCTGAAAAAGATATAAAGTGAGAAAGGGAAACTAATTGTATGTGCATCATCACATGATTGCAATGATGTCTTATTTGTTAATGCTTTCCCAAATATTAAAAACAATATTACAAGTTTTAGTTCAAAACAGCAGAGTCACTGATATATCACTGATTTCTAGGGCAGAACTAAAGTAACTTTTGTATTTAGGTAGAACAGCTTAAAATATTTTGGCTGATGTTTATTTCTCCCGCCTCCCTCAATGTCTAAATTAAATTAAAACATGCTGGATACAGTGCATCTCCTCAGAGGTGTAACACTCTTATCTGGATGAATTCCCTTAGATTCAGTGGAGCCCTATTTCTCACCTCTCATGTCACATGGACATGTCCACAAGCACAAATATAGGCAGCACAATAGGGAATTGTTACAGGAAATGGGGTATCTCTGTGTTTACCTCCCAGATCCACATCAAACTAAAAATTGGATCTTGAGGAAAATGTTTTTTTTTTTTTAACTACAGCTGCAAGAGTCCCCAGGGATAATCCCAATGTACATGTTGGCTGGGGTATTCTGACTGTTGTAGTCCAAATAAGTAACATTCCTAACCACTGCTCAAAATGAATTAGAATGTTGATGCAAAAATGTTGTTTATTAAGTCCATGGTAGCATACCTCTGAATAATTCAGCACACACAAAATCATGTCATGAAAATGAAACCTGAGTCAAACAGATGGTTCACAGGAAAAGATCTCAAGATGTCAGGGGAAAAAAAATCCTGCTTCATCCTGGGACTCTGACCTATTTGTAGAATTAGCTGTAGGGTCTGGCCTCTAGAAGTAGCTTGCAGTCTTGGTTGGATTACTTAAAAATGCAAAGTTCCCTGTAACTCCAAGTACTGGATGTTTTTCCTATCATAATACTTAACAGCAGGCTATTGTTAGCAGTACTATTGGTGTTACTCAGAAGAATTTATGTGGCTTTTGCACTTTGATCATATTGTCTCAGTCTGAAGATCAAACAGCTAGTCAGATCAGGGTTTCCCTCCCTCCCCAGCTGGAAAGCTCAAGAAAACTACTGTCAGGTCGAATATGCAATAAAAGCAGAAAAACATAACAGTCTTCTGCTGCTTTCAGAACTTGAAAAGAGTAGTATATCATATTAGTAAATATTTTATTGGTTTAGTTGTTAGGAAATGATGTGACATGGGAAGAACTCTTCCTTGAACATTTTGTATTTCCTACCTATGTATGCAGGAAATACCTGCATACAGGGATGAGACTCTGTCAGCATAGTCCAGGTTATACATGCCTTAGATAAGACCTGGTGTACATTCCCACGGCAGTAAACGGCTCTGCTTCTTTGACTGTTATACAAATCAGAGATTAACATAATCCCAGCTGGGGGTTGCATCTTATTTTGAATGAGGTCCCTTCATACAGCATATGTATTATATGGAGTAGACGCTTTTCCCCACAGTTTTGTTGAAAACATCGAGTTAAAAGCTGCTTTAAAGTCTATAAAGGCAACATAGAGAGGGGCAATGTAAGGGCAATGTGATAAGGATGTGGTCAGGCCTAGGCAAGCAACCTATGGGTTGTCATTTCATGGTTATGGCCCAGATAACTGAAAATCTAGTTTGACAGAGTCAGTGGGTGGCAAAAACCATTATTTGGGGGACAAGGTTTTAATCTAAGTCAGCGGTTCTCAACCTGTGGGTCGCGACCCCTTTGGGGGTTGAATGACTCTTTCACAGGAGTCGCCTAAGACCATCGGAAAATACGTATTTCCAATGGTCTTAGGCTCCATTCCCTCCTCGGTGGTGGTGCGCAAGCGCAAGCCATGTGCTTGCGTCCTCCTGCCCCCTTTGGCAGGAGCCGTGTGGCCACACGCGCTCCCACCAAAGGGGGCAGGAGGACGCGAGCATGTGGCTTGCACTTGCGCACCACCATTCCTGGGCCTTTTCTGCACGTTACCTTATCGTGGAGGTGGGGGGTGCCGTTCGCACAAGCAGGTTCTTGCGCGAGGCGCTCTCTTCGCTGCTCCTTCTCCCGCAGCTGGCTTCCTGGTCGCGCGACCGCCCTGCTCCTTCCTTCCGCAGTGCAGCCTGCCCCACTCGCCACGGAGGGGGGTGATGCGAAAGGGCCGGGGGGCCACAAGGCAGCGCTTTTCCGGGGGGGCGAGCTGCGCCCAGCACAAAAGACAAAGACGCTGGGATTCCTCCCCCCGGCCAGGGTTGACACTCTGGAAACTTTTCCCACACTGCCCCCCCCCAGCAGAAACAAGAGCGAAGCAGAAGCAGAGCCCGGGGGGGTTCTCTGAGTTTTTTCCTGGGGGAGACGCGCGGCTCCTCTTTCCCTCCCTGCCTGCCCTCCCCTGTTCCTGCCCAGCGAGGTGGCCTTTGTGTGTGGGGGAGGCATTGTAAATAATAAATAAATAATTTTATGGTTGGGGGTCACAACAACATGAGGTATTAAAGGGTCGCGTATTAAAGGGTCGCGGCATTAGGAAGGTTGAGAACCACTGATGTTTTTTCACTGAAGTCTTAAACTCTTTAACTAAGGGACAATCCACAATGAAAGCATTACTGTACTGATATTCCTTTTTAAAAAATGTAAAATGGCACTTGTCTCTGAAGTACTAACTTTCCTTAAAAACATTGTAAGAAGTTTAGTGTGCTGAAATTATTCTTAGTGATTTTACTCATTTATATTTTAGAAGAATTATGGAGTAATAGTATTTAGTGATTCTTTTCAACCTTATTTCCCTTGCAATTATTTATCTTTCCAATTCATAAACCTACCATAACAGCCACACAGAGTTCATCTGCCCGTGTTTACAAATAATCTGCATTCTCTGAGACACTGAAAATTCCCAGAGACTACAGATAGGACTTGTAAATAACTCAGTCCAAGGCTTTTGGTCTGTTCCATCTGTACTAATAAAGTCCATGTTAGTATTTTGCTATCTGCCTTTGTGGTTTTCAGCTGAGTTTATTATTCCTTTATAAACGTTGCACCTGTCTAAATAATGTGCGTTAACACTATGAGTTCATGTTTGTTTGTAAACAAAGGAAGGAAGCAATTTTGGACTGGGAACACTGTGCTCCACTTGAGCACTGAAGACCCAGACTGAATCTGTAGGGAAATTCTTTCAGCCTCCTTTGCAGGATTGTTGTAAGGATAAATTAATGAGAGAATTATAAATGAGACAAGAATCATAACATAATCATAACGCAATTAAAGCCTGATGGCTAGATAGCTGAAACAGAAGAGTGGTTTTAAGATATGTTGCTGTCCCTCTGATCTTAGAATTTAGCCATTGTTGTTGTGGTGTGTCTTCAAGTCATTTCCAAATTATGCTAACCCTAAGGTGAACCTATCATAGGGTTTTGTGGGGGCGGAGAGTGTGTGATCCACCCAGTCAGTTTACATGGCCAAGAGAGGAATCAAACCCTGGTCTCCAGGGTTGTCGTCCAGTGCTTAAACCACAACATCATGATGGTTTTCATACCAGTGAGACTAAGACATACGGTACTTCACTGACTACTTAGCTATCACAGGTAGGAACTAGAAAGGTCATCATTCGGGACTTTGATACTGGAGTGCTGAGCAAGTTTGGCAATAGATATCTAAAGTGATCTACTATCTGCCCACGAAACCCCAGCATTTTTTTTTTAGTATAATCTCTTTTTTTATACATCTATGGTCCACCTTTGGCAAAATCCTGCAATATTCCCACAGACTTAGCATTATTGCCGAACTATAACACTAGAAAAACATTTTTTGATTTTTTTTTTAAACAAATGAGAAGATAACTCTTCTTTTTGAATCAAGGTGGAAAAATAGGCACAGAAAGGAATATTAACAGAAAAGGAAGAACTAGTTTAATTAACGTTTCATGAGATAAAAATTCTAATTTGATTGCATTTATGTTAGAAGGAGGAAATGTCTAACCATAGGTGATAGTTAATTGCCTTCTAAATTTCAGTTTAATCCTTGCAGTGGAAACTTTAGCAGAACAAAGCTGAAAAATGTTACCTATTATTTTAATATTCTCTGCTCCCTTGTTCTGTTTTCAGCATAGGAAGGGAGGAAATACCTGCATGAATTTTTCAAAACCCCATGTCTCATCCATCCCAGAAAAAAAAATCTCTTGTGGTCTTTTTTCCCCATCCTTAGAATCTCATTTCCTTATGGGTTCCCATAGTTTTCTAAACTAAACTATTACATTCTATTAACTAAACTAGTACATTCTAATCAAGAATTAAAATATGCAATTTGGACCTTGGACCTAAATATGGCAATTCTGTAATTCTAGGGGTCTAACAATAAGCAAAAAAGTAGTTTTCAAACCTCCAGGACAACTCAGCTTTGAAAAAAGGAACAGCTGGGAAATCAGACATTCTTGACTCTTTAGCACTCACTCCAATTAATTAAAAGAATGACAACTTAATTGTGAAATTACATTAATGCTAATATTCCAACTCCAGTCAATCAGTTAAGTTACATATACATTTAATTAAATTGTTTACTTATATTAGAAAATGTCCATGTTCATTCATAACCGAATTGATTTTAATTAGTCAGTTCCTATATTTGGGGTTGGCCTGGAACTGTTAGCACTACTGTGAACACATGAGCAGTGAACTCAAAATTAATTTACTGAATTTATTCATTACAATTTTAATTTGTTATGTTAATCATTAGTAATTAGATGGTAACATTATTTTTTTTAAAAAATTGAGTCATTAACAATTATTAAAAATTACCTCGAACCCACCCCAATTGTTCCATCAAGTAAGGAAATAAAACATTAAATATAAATTGTGAGTTAAACTGTTAATATCATTGACTTTAATGACTCAACAACTATTTTAAAGTACTCTCAAAGATGAATTAGTTAGGGATAACAAACATTTTTTTTGACAAAGTGTTCTCAGTAGCTCAACTGCATGACACAGGCCCTTTCCGTATGACATCAACCTGCCACAATCATGCCTTGCTACCAGTCCAGGAGTCATCTCACCACATGCCATCATCGCTAGCTAGCTGCTATCCTGTCCCCAAGCGTGACTAATCAGTTCTTTTTCACTGATGGGGAGAAACCGTCAATGACCTCCCTTTCACATGACAATTTCGTCAGTTGGGCGAGTGCAGTTCCTCCATGGCGGCTTCCTCTCGTTGTCAATCCAGCAGTGGGTGGGCCATGGGCATTGCCAGCCTGTCTCTCCCTCAGTAACTCCCAGGGCAATCTCTGTCCAGTAGCCACTTCTGTTGCATCAGTGCTGAACGCAGAATGAGAAAGGGATAAAGGGAACACGGCATGGTAATTTTGAAATCCACCACCACCGCATGATCATTTTGCACGTCCCCTTTGAATTTGAATTTTTTTAAAAATCCCTTTATTACCATTAGCATGATCACACAGTATAGCTGGCTGACATGATCCAGTTAGCCCAGTGCACTGTGCTAACGTTAGCACAGCTTTTGAGAAAAAAAAAATTTTAAAAGACCAATCAGGAGCTGTGGGGCAGGGACAGCGTGGGGAGAAACGGGAACAGGGAGTGGCCAGGGATGCTGTGCTGTGGAAGACACACCAATTTCAATGTTGGTGCTTATCCGCTGATGCCAGAGGACTGCTTTAATACTGATTCCAACCCAGAAATAGTAATGCTGCAATGAACATGGGACTATCCGATATTGAGGTATGCTGCAGAAAGGGCCATAGATTCTGGCTGTCTATAGACATAGATCCTGTGTAGTCTGGGTGTATTAACATGCCTCTGCTTTTAATTTAAGTTAATTGGGAAGGCCAACATTCTGCCCCCTCTTCTCATCTTCCCCTCCTGAGTAGAGTGCAAACTACTTTCACACTTTAAACTCACAATCTGCAGCAACTATAAGACAGTAAACGGGGAAAGTAGTGAGAAGAGAGAATAAACTGGACATTTTAAAAGTAGCTGGAAAATGTGGGATGGCAAAGAATTAATCAGGGCTCTTCCCGCTAAATTGGGACAGTTGGAGGATTTGGAAACAGCCTGTGCTGCTTGATATTCCTCAAGCACGCTATGGAGTTGTCTAGTGTTTCCTGTTCCAGGCAGTAAGTGCCAGCAGCCCCACAGGGATAAGGGAGATAAGAGACTAGTCACACGCAGCATTCAGGAAGCCAAGCTGCGACTGGGACACACAAAAAACAGAGCCATTAAGATATCATATCCCTACAGGACATAAATCAAGTGCTAGGAAAACAGGGTTTGTTACTGAGGCATTCCGATACCAGGAAAACAAAATGGAACAGGAATTCTTGGAATGCCAAGAAAATACCATACATATTGTCTTCAGTAGTCTTGCTATTACAGTTAGCAGCTCTTCTACTGATGCTACTAGATATCACCCACAGGGGATGACAATTCCAGACACTGCTGGCAGCAGTCTTTGGTATAACTAACTTACATTCCTGACAAGTTCATTGCTGCAGCCTTATATTTCTAAGCAGCTCAATTTTGCCCTTCCTCTTTAAGTATCATTGTCCTTGGCACTGTTTCCTCTCAGATTCTGTTGCAGAGCTGCCTCACATGGAAGGTGTAGACCCTCAACCAGTTCCTCCAAGGTTCAGCCTCCATGTTCATCATCTGTGGTTTTGGGTGTGGAGGTGCTAGCTGGCAATTCTGGTTTTCATTAGGCAAATACTTTTCTCATTGAAGTATGACAACTGGTTGCAATTTCTTTACAGAGTCTATCCATCCATTATTCTACTGCCTCCAGTTTTCCCCAGCGTTATCATCTTATCTAAGAAGTCATGTTTTCTGAGGATACTCCCAGGTACAACAGTCAGTTTAGTTATTTTGACTTGTTGTGAGAGGTCAGTCTTAGCTAGCTCTAGGACTCAGGTATTCGGCTTTTTTGGTTCTCCAAAATATCCCTAAAAGTGCAGTACTGCATTTCAAATTAACTGCTCCCCCCCTTGCAGCTTTCTTCATTACCCAGATTTTGTTTCCATTCAAAATTAGAAATATCACAGTACAGACGATTCTGACTTCAGTGTTCAACAATATATCTGATCTATACTCTATACACTTTCTATAGGAAATCTTTTATAATTTCGTTGTCTTCTGCACCAGCTTCAAAATTATCTAAATCTGCTGTGGTCATTATTTTTGTCTTCCTAATACAGTATTCAACTGTACTCTGGCTTTTATACTTCTCAATTTTCATCATTCTTTGCTATTTTTTATTGGTAATATGTGGTTATTTGTGTGTCTGAAATTATTGATGTTTCTCCCTCTAATTTTCACATGCCTTTCATCTGAGCCTAATCCTTCCTTCCATACGATGTACTTATAATGCACCATTTTCTGAGACATCTGCCAATTGGAAATCATTCTTTCTCCGTATTCTACCCTAATAATAGAATTTTGTATCTTATAAATAAAAGAAGAGACTTTGGTTCTTTTTTCATCTTCCAATTGACATAAATCAGTCATTTTCTTCCCTCTTTATTCATTAAATAAAAAATATTTTTCTTTGATTTTAAAATAATTTTGCAGAATTAATTCTAGCTAATCTGGTTTTGTAGTATTGTAGTAGAGACCATTTTTATGGCAATATTTTCATAAGTTCAGAACACTGTTAAATCTTTTTGTTTATATTTCATATGAAAATTAATTATTTCTCTTCCGAAATTAAATGTAGCCTGCAAATCTCCCCAAAATAGTCACATTTAGTTCTGCTGTGATGTGTTTTTCCAATATGAATAAATTTTAGTCAGCATATACCATCTTGACAGTCCCTCTTTATATGGAATACGCATCATGGCAACATGTTATCCTCAACATCAGCTAAATAAAATATTAACAAAAGGGAAGTATATTTCATATGTAAGCAGTGCCATTTATGCTAAGAAGCAAAATTAACGTCATGTGTATTTCATTCCAAGTGGCAAATTTAAAATTTAAGTCTCAAATTAACATTTTCTCTGATGCCCTGCTGTTGTCATAAAAGCTGCCTATCTCCTTCTCTCAGAAATTATCCTATTTTTCCTCATCTTGCTTGCAGTAGCACTGAGCTCACACCAAATTGAATGATATGCTTAAAGAAATATATCACTTAGGGTAAGAGTTTAGAAAGGTTGTTTCATGAAAACATCTCCCAGAAGCCTCTAGCCCATTGGTTCTTAACCTGGAGTCCAGAGACAAATGAGGGAGCAGTTTGGGCGCACATGGACATATCTCTACTACCATGTCCCTTATGAAAAGGACATGGCAGCAAGTGTGTGTGCGTGCCCAAACTCTGGCCATTTCTGCACTAGCCTGTTATAGTGCGATGATTCCACTTTCAACATCCTCTGGAATCTTGGGGTTTGCAGTTTTGGGAGGGGCTGGCCTCTCCCAAAATCACATTCTCTCAGCCTCAGAGAAAGGCCTTAGGGTCATCATAAGTCAATTTTCGAAGAGGAGAGACATGATGGCTAGAAAGAACCTCCCATGTCAGCAGCACTTTGTTGTTGTGTGCCTTCTAGTCACCTCTGACTTACAGCAACCTTAAAGTGAACCTATCATGGATTTTTTTTTTTTTTGCAAGATTTGTTCCAAGGAGGTTTGCCTTTGCCTTCTTCTGAGGCTGAGAGAATGTGATTTCCCCAAAATCACCCAGTCTCTGAGCAGGAATTTGAGTCCTAGTCTCCAGAAGCCTTTAATAAATAAATACATATTTGAAAATTTTAATAAATATATTTATATTTAAATCTAAATTTCAATATTTAAATCTTGAATTAAGTCTGGAGGATCCCAGGCAAAAAATTATATTTGCAGGGGGTCCCTGATAAAGAAAAGGTTAGAAATCACTGGTCTAGCCAACTGAACTATACAAGGCAATAGGTAAAATCTAGGGAAACTTTATCATTGTTCAGGTGAAAATGCTATAGAAATGACAATACAACACAGGTCTAGTTTTGTGTAGATCCTGCAACAAAATATGTTGTGTCTGTTAAAATCATTTCCAACGTATGGCAACACCACAGTGAAACTGTCATGGGGTTTTCTTGGCAGAATTTGTCCAGATGGGGCTTGCCTTTGCCTTACTCTAATGCACTGACTTACAGGAATGCAGGACAGGCAAGTATATCTGCACAGTGATAAACAGATAGATTTTAAAAAAATATTTACAGAGGCAAGTAGGGCTTGTACAGGATGCAGTGCATCTTTGCTCCTTCCACCTGTTGCCTCTGTTATTCCACAATGTTTCTAGCTACTTTTAGTGCTTCCTTAGTGCTAACGCACTTCTTCTCAGAGCCCTCCAATCCACTGAACATCAGCACTTAATGTTCAAACATTTACAAAGAATCCCACCCATACAGCTCAATGGGACTTGCAAGGAGATAGTACTGCGCTCAAGTCACATTCTCTCAGCCCTTCAGCCTCCTTTTCTCCAGAGTTATAGTGCAATGCTCAAACCACTACACCAAGCTGGCTTCTGTGGAACATACATCTGAATAAACTCATTCTGGTGTAAGTGGTGAAGTCAGGAAGAAAAGGATTGTGTGCAGAACAGCCACATTAAAGCACTACTATGCTGGCTGAGGTGCTAAAATGTCTCCAAGCTGTGTAGAAAGGATCTGTGCTTATGAGCATGATTTGGATAAAGAGCTGGAAAACATTCTGAAAAAAGTGCTATGGGTGGCCATCATATGAACAAGATAAGCTCAATGCTTATTGTATTTCTTTCAAAAACTTACACAAGAAGAAAACTGCTTAATAGAATAGAAAACATATGGTGATTGTTGAGTTACATCTCTGTGCCTTTGAAGAGAAGCAGGTGGAAAACTCAGCCATGCTCTTCAAAGAAACGTCTTTACGATAAAACCTACATTATATTCTAAGTTTAGGGCATATATTTTGCATTCAGTGTAATTAACTTACTGACTCCACCCACCTACCCCAAAATCCTGTTCCTTGGCTTGGATCACTCAGATGACAATGTAGTAGATCTGACAACTTTTAAAATTCTTGACTAATTCTGTGAAGCTAAATTACAATACATCTATTATTACAACTGGCAATGCTGCCAATGTTCAGCTATAGATATTAAATGTAAAAGAGTGTGGATTAAAGCACATCTAATTAGAATCCAGTTATATAGCATATTAGACATACTGGTCTAACATCTGGAAAATACTTAAGCCTGTCATAAATAAATGAAAATTACCAACTCAACATTTTTCCAAATGATTTTTTCATCCCCAGCTATATGTAGGTGCTTGAATTTAATTCCATAACCACTAGAGATCAGTAAATTAAAAATGGCCCCAAGGGTATAGTCTAGAACTGGATAAAATTTTAGCTTCTTGAAGTCAGACAAAAAAGTTCAAATGTCTGAGAGCCATAAGGTTTACACAAAACTTTACACATGAATTCAATCTCAATTTTTATATTAGCTATGCAAAATAATATTAACATAGGCTTCACGTGTCATGCTGGCTTCTCTTGTGAATGCCAAAGGTTTGTGTTGACTGCTTTGCTGTGATTTTTATGCAGTTAGCTTAATTCTGTTCCAGGCTGATACTCAGATGAAAAGTTTATGTAATTTAGTTCATAATGGCATTTCAGCTTATTTGCTTTGTAGTGAGTGAATGACACACTGCAAATAAAGCACAGAGGTTTGCCTCCTTTAATTAACAGAGAAGGAAAAAATCCATCTTACATTCTCAATTTAACTTTCCTAACAGTGTCATGGCATTTTTTTCCAGGATATTTCTGTAAATAGAAGATAAAATTAGATGGGGGATTAGATGTGCCATAGCAGACCTCAGCATTGGATCAAAAAGGTTGCACTGCATGCTGGTAAGATGGCCAGCTCATTGCCTGCCCAAATTTGTCACATGAAATCCTTTTCCAGCACTACAAACAAGAACTACCACCAGTACTTGACTTTAAAGGTACAAATAAATCCCTCTTCCTGTTGCGACCTGAAGCCTGAGACACTTGAGCAGAGGGAAGACGTCTGGATAAAAGTAGATTAACCTTTCCAGCTCCTGTAATGCCCAGTGAAAGGAAAAGGCCTTGATGGGGCAGATTAACCACCTTCCTAGCATGTTTGAAGAAGAAAGTAGGAGTGGCTTCCTAACCTGACTGAATGCCTACAAGGTGTCCAGGGTCCCATTCACACTACAGAATTATAGCACTACTATTCTATTTTAATGGCTATGGTTCCATCTTATGGAAACATGAGGTTTGTACTTTGGGAAGGCACTAGAGCTCTCTGAATGACAATTCTAAATGCTAAATGCTAAACTGCTAGTCCATGGGATTCCATAGGACAGAACCATGGCAATTAAAGTGGAGTGACAGTGCTACAGTTCTGCTATTGTGAGTGGGCCCCAGGTTACTCAAAAAGTGATAATGCTGGTTGAACTCTCCAGACCTTGACAGTTTCCCATTTCCTTCTGCTCTAGGCTTGTTTATCAATTCTTTTGTTTGTTTGTTCCTGCTTGCAGTCATCTCCATACCACTATACAAACCTCTCTTTAGCAAAGTACTAAGAACTAACTCTCTTCCCTACCACAAGTCTCTCCTGCATACTATTTGCTCTTTTTCCCAGCAGTTCCTGTAGTCCAATTGACTGCAGAAGGCAAGATTTGCCTGGTTTGCTAATACCTTGGGAGGATGTTGGGAGCTACAAAATAATTTTTGTGAACCCCTTTGTAGTCTAAAGAGTTGATCTGTCAAAACATCATGCACAGCTTTCAAGTCATAACAAGAAGACTTTCCTTCCTTTGCCTCTAAGAATGTGTATGTGTGGGGCTGCTTATATAGCCAAAGAAAGAGAAAACAGGAAGTGGTTTGAACTTCAGTTTGGAAAAAGAGGTTAGATGTGCTCACCTTTGGAATATGTGAAGAAAGCTGTATATGCAACTATTAGCTAGTAGTGCCAGCTGTTCTTGACAAGTGTATCACACATCAGGTCTAAAGGATGAGATAATTTCATCCTAGGACATGTTGCCCTCCTCTCTCAAAATGGCTTCTCTTCTAGTCAGGGAACAGATAGGACCTCCACTCAACTGGACCCCACTGAGGATGATTCCTTCAGGGTGTAATCTTCAGAGGAGGAAGCTGAGTCAATAAAACTACTGCTTGGCACTGTGGATTCTGTAGTCTGACTGTAGAAGAAGACAGCATTGGCAGAAGGAGTTGATAAACCCAATCTGTGGGTTTACCCATCTTACAAGATACTCAGCCCAACCCAGAGTGGATGGTTATGATGTACTCTGAATAACCACTTCTCTGTCTGACTAGCTCCAGATTCCAATTCTAGTTACCTGGCTTTACAGTTCCAATGCCACCTTGCCCTCAAACCTACATGTTACCTTGCTGGACAGCTCCCTATCTCAGACTTTTCCAGACTTTTCATGTTGGTGATACACTTTTTAGAGATGTATCATTTCGTGACACAGTAATTCAGTTTGACTAACAAACCGGAGGTTAAACTAACCCCTTATAAGAGATCCAGGCACATACATAAATTGCAATAATGAAGTGTATGGGGATACAACATATCTCATTAAAACCTTTCATTTATATTTTTAAAAATATATAATTTATTTATAACATATAACATACATTTCCAAGGCTCAGGTAGGGGGCTCAATCTCAGTCCAGGGAGACACACCTACACCCTTCAGGTGAAACACTAATGTGTCATGACACACATTTGGAAAGGTCTGCCCTACCTTGTTGGTAAATGGTAAATACAAACTTTGCAGTTTCTGTATTTTCCAGAACAGGACACATAGCCAGCATAATAGGGTCTCCCCCCTCTGTTCAGAAATAGTGCAAAACTTCTGTCTCTTATTTGTGATGTCTGTGCTGCAGGTTGGCCTGTAAAGGTGTCCATATTCTATTCTTCAGCCGATTTAAGCGGAAACAGACACATGCAGTGCAACGACGGGGATTGCTCAAATGAAGCTTTGTAAAGACTGGTTCTCCCGGGTTAGACATTCCAGTTAGCCTTCCACATTGCTAGGGTTAGGAGTGTAGAATCCCATAAAAGTGGAAAATTCACAAATATAAAAATATGTGTGTGTGTGGGAAGGGGGCCAAGGCATGGTGGGGAGCACCCAGGGCACCCAGGGTCCAAGGCACATCAGGAAAAGATGAGGGGAAAGGGCAGGTCAACACGATGGCCCTATGCTTCCTTTCTTTTGCCCATCTCCTTCTTTGGGTGTGGGGGGGCATCAGGAGAGGTTTTGTGGTGCTTAGCAATTGGGCTGGGAGCCATCCTTAGCTGGCCAGATAGCAGCTATGGAGAAGCAGGAGGACCTGAGATGGGTTTTTAAAGGGCTTCATGGCCTGATCAGAGCTGATGAGAGGGAAGGTTCTTCTGGAAAAGAGGGGCTGGGGGCAGGGCAGGCGTTGGAGAAATCTGTAGATAATCAAATCCATGAAAGTCCAATGTGGAGGGCCAACAGTATTTTTAAAACATTGTTTCTTTTGAAGCTATCAAGAGAGATCTTTCCATCCTTGTATTTTTACTGTATTTTTTATGGTGCTTTTAAGAAGAGAAAGGGTTTTTCACATTTGCAGGTAAACATGCAAGTCATTGGGTTTAATTTCCCCAAATACTCCATTATTTCCTTTGCACAATATGTAAATAAGTAAGTGTCTTATGAAACAACAAAAATTAGATTGCAATCATTACGCAAAATGCTTTTGAAAACTGGGTGGGAGTATTTACATCATTAAAGCTTTCTCTATTGATATTCTTGCTGGTATAATTGTTCCAGAAGCAGAAGTGGTCATATAATGACTGTGAAATTTGTTTTTATTTCTTTAAAAAGCTTTGTCCTACATAATTTGCTTTAGTATAAAATGAATGCCCAGAATTTGGGGAGGGGGAGGAAAAGAAAAGATAATCTTTTCAAGTGATGCAATTAACCAAAATGATTTTCAAGGGATTAAACAACACCAGTAACAAATGCCTAGTGAACTGACCACTACTTTAATCTAAACCTTTCAAGTGCCTATTATGCTTGGCCAACACTCTCTTTAATATTTATTAGTAATGTTAATGTGAAAATGAAAGGGGGATTAAAAAAAGTAGTTGGAAGCAATTATGGTCTTATTTACTTGCAATAGCAGATGTTTTTGATAAAATTCTGAGGGCTGTATTACAATGAAGAGAAGATCTCATGAATTTATCAGAACAAAGATTTCTAGTTATTTCCAGCAAAGAGGGTATGGACACATGAATGCAGGACAGGCAGGTATATCTGCATAGTGTTAAATAGATTTTTTAAAAACATTATTATTTACGAGGCAAGTAGGGCTTGTATAGGATGAAGTTGCATCTTTGCTCCTTCCACCTGTTGCTCCTGTTATTCCACAGTTTTCTAGAAAATTGTTTTAGTGCTTCCTTTGTGCTAATACAGTTCTTGTCAAAGCCCTCACATGCACTGTATATCAGGACTTAACATCAAGCATCTATACAGCTCAATGGGACTTGCAAGGTGATAGTACTACATACTACACTCAAGTCACACTCTTTCAACCTCAGAGAAAGGTGAAAGTAAACCATCTCTGAACAAATCTTGCCAAGAAAATCCTGTGATAGATTTGTCTTAGGGTTGCCATGAGTTGGAAACAACCTGAAGGCACACAATAACATCAACAAGTATAGCACTCAAGTTAAGGCTCTTTCATGTTACACAACTATAGTACTATGACTTTTTCTATTGGAGTTGCCATGACCCTAGCCTCACCCATGCTAGGTGACTTCTCATGCATGTGTTCTTTTCTCCCCCTTCCTTGTGCCCCTGTCTATGAGGAGAGAGTGGACCTGGTAGAGACATCCAGTTCCACAGTGGATCCATCTGAGAAACGGATGCACAGCACCAGTTGCTTCTCCCCATGCCTTTGTCTGGGAGAAAACCAGCTCCTGAGACTGCTGAGAGCATCTAGGTGAGTAATTGGGTACAATGGGATGGACAGGCCTGGGCAGGGTGACTGGCCGGACACCTTGCCTTTTCTTCTCTAGGTGTGGGGATGTCTCCTCAAAGCTCACAGAAGCTTTCTAATGGGGCTTTTTCCCCTCAAAGAAAGGTCATGGCAGTAGTGAGGGGGGAGTACAATTTATGGAACATAAACTTAAATTATGGGCATACTGATGGATTTTCCCTGTTGTCTTATTGATATTATTTGGTTAGACTTTGCATTATATCCTTTGACTCATTTTCCCACATTTCTCCTCACTATTAATCACATCCCATTTCTTTTTAGATCTTTATTTCCTGAGTAAAACACTGTGTAATTCTCTAACTCCAGATGTTTCATTCTTGCCCACTTTAGCTCACTCATTCCAAGTATTGCGATATTTACATATTTTATTTCTTATGTTATAATGTCTAGTTTTCCCTGATTCCTATAATATGTGTTGTGCAGCTTCTGACTTTCCTTTCACCTCTGAGCACATCAAGCACTGAGTATCTTTTTAGCCTGAGTCCAGTTTCATCGTTAGTCACAACACTACTCATAGTTGTACCCCAGTAAATTTGTTGAGTGCCTTTCAACCTGGGAGTTTCATCTTCTGGCACTATCTCTTGCTTCATTTTGGATTGTCTCATCATAGGAGTTTTGTGGTAAAAGATATTCAAAAACAGGTTTACCATGCCTCCTTCCATGAAATATTAACAAGTGTTAGCTATGGTGTCCCTGCTGTTATCTCTGGGAGATGCTCAACCAGT
Organism: Ctenosaura bakeri; assembly: GCA_948474755.1. Taxonomy (NCBI): domain Eukaryota; kingdom Metazoa; phylum Chordata; class Lepidosauria; order Squamata; family Iguanidae; genus Ctenosaura; species Ctenosaura bakeri. The sequence continues at coordinate 90,761 of CAOLHI010002452.1, read as the reverse complement.
GTTATTCCCCACTACTGCTGCTGCCCAATAGCACTTTGGCACATGTAGTCTGGCTCCTAAGCAAAAGCTTGCCTGACGTGGGAGACCCTACCAGCAGCACTGCCACTGTCAGCATAGACTCTTGCCTCACAGGAGCACACAACCCTGTCATCACAGAAAGATAATGCTATGGTGAATGAAATTTTACTACCTTTTATTGTTCTTTGTCACTACTCCCCACATGGCCAAGAAGGGGACAGGCCTCTGTCTGAATCGAGATTCCCCCAACAGAAGTAACATCTGAGACAAAATATAGTGTTGTGACTCTAACATTGTCACTTTTCTCCTCCTGTATGATCTTTAACATTTTTGCCTGATGAAGACGCCAGTGCAACTTCGAAAGCTTTGATGGTGCATTTGGTGCATTTTGGTTGGCCAATAAAGGTGTCACTGTTTTGTAGATTTGGGATTTGCTTGTATTGTTAGGGGTGCTATTGGCAAAGAAAAGGAATTTTTAATAATCTTGATGTAGTAATTATACTGACCTGTATGATTCATTAAAGGTCAGATCTTTCTTGTTTCTGTGTATTAATGACATAATCATTTCATCCAGTGTATTAAGTAAGAATTTTGTGTTGCAGTAAGCATTCAATAATCAGATTCCTTCCTGGTAGAAGTAAATAGGTTAGTGATACAAACAGATAATTCAACTAAAAAATACTCAAGGGATTCATTTGAACCTTTAAGTTAGTTTTCTTTGAACTATTATTTTGTTTGGGTTACTTTTTCATTGGATTTACAAACAATATGTTAGCTCATTCATTCCGCTTAGGATATTTATTTATTGACAAAGTATCCAGTTTTTTTCCCCAACTGCATGAGAATCCTGGGGTTTATAGTATTTTTAATATGAAGTCAACTTTTGTCCACCCCACAAAACTTTTGTTTACACATGTAGAGAGTCATCAACACCTCATAACTCCAGGGCACATTTTTGGGTATAAAGAAATCCTAATTTTGGGTCCCCATCACAACATTTTCAATTTCAGGGATCCACTATGATGCTCCGCTTTTTGAATGTTGCTGTCCTTGGGTGAATAGCTCAAGCCATTTCCCCCTTCTCTGGTTCTCTTTGGATGATATATAAAACCCAATCTCCTTTCTATTCTTCTGCCCAATTTTCCTCTCTTTCTTTTCAGTTAGCCTTGTGTGATTGCTTATTCATGTATGATTATTTTGTGTATGTGCATGTATATTTTTCCCCCAATAAAAACACCTTAAATTGTACCATAAGTCTTCTGGCTGATCTCTATTAACGGTTACCCCATGGAACATAGGTGTCAAATCTTGCAAAGTTAACCCCCCTCTCACAGACCTCCTATTTTTGAGCTAATTATTCCCCATTATTGAACAGATATCACTGGTGGGGCCTCATGGCATCCACATTTTGGAGTGACAAGATATGCTGCTTGTCTCTTGTCTCCTAGCTAAGTCTCTTAGCTGGGTTGGTGCCTCCCCCCCCCCCGAACTCACTTTGGAAGCAGCGCATGCATGGTCGCCAGTGAGCTTCCATAGGCAAGAAGAACTGACAGAAGCCTAATGTTTCAATGCTTGCAATACAGACAATTCCATTAATTCAACCAGGGAATCCAATCTTTCCATTGGCAAGACTTGGAACCATGTGTGTGAGAGTGGTCCCAAGCAAGTCTCCATAAGCAAGAAGAACTGATGAAAGAGTGGACCCCAAGTTGAATTAATGTCCTAAATTTGAAAGTGTTGAAAGAGAGAGTCATCAGATAACAGAGTACTAAAAGGCGAGCACTTCTCATTTTAAATGAGAAGTCCCACTTATACCATGTTAGCCTTACCTTTAAACAATTTTAATTTCATTTCCTGTCTATCTCATTTCCAATGCAAACTTTGGTCTTGATGTACAGCTGTCTCCATCATGTTGCATGTTTTAATTACTCCTAAGAGGCTTTACCTGTTTTGAGAAACTCCTCTAAAAATACTTAGTCTTTGTATTCATAGTATGCACCTATTTTTATTATGTAATAATTCTCTGCAAAAGTACAGATGTTTCACGCTTATTGCACTGCTGTGCAATAATCTGCCTAAAAGCAATTACAGAACTTTGTAATCACTACAATTCTGCACCATTAATTGTGCTGCCCATAAAACAGTCTTCCTACAAACAATATTGATTGTGCACAGTCTGAAATTCTTCTCCATCTGATTGTCCTCTATTTCCTAATTCAATAAACAATTACTAAGTTAACCAATAAACAATGGCTCTGTGCAAATAGGTGTTTTACAGCCCATGGTTTGCAGTGCATGGAAGACTGTGCATTGCCCTAGTAGGTATGACAAAATCCTTGTTGTTTTGTACCTTCAGGTCATTGCTGACTTACAGAGATGCTAAGGTGAACCTATTATGGGGTTTTCTTGGCAAGATTTCTTGAGATGGGGTTTGCCTTTGCCTTCCTCTGAAGCTGAGAGGGTATGACTTGCCCAAGGTCATCCATGAGTTTCCATGGCAGAGTAGGGATTCAAACTCTGATCTCCAGTGTCATGGCCCAACACTCAGACCATAACAACATGCTGGCTCTCTGCAAGAATAATATGCAAGAAAAGACATTATATGATTATTTTTCAGTGCTAGCAATTATCATAATGATTCCCCTAATTTTCGAATCTCTGCTCGAAAGCATGAACTTAAACTGTATATATTCATCAAAATAATTGCCACATTAATCGGATTTTGCAGCCTAACAACATCTGGGTGGCTGTATGATTCACACTCCTGCTCTAATGTAAGAGAGTAGTTATTTTTAAAAAGGTTTCCCCCAAGCCTTAGTAGCTCAATGCAAAATGTATAGTACAGTGGCCCACTCCACTTTTGTGATGGTTCAGAGAGCAGAATCCTCGCAAAAGTAAAAAGCTGCAAATAACTCCCCCCAATGAGCGCTCCCCATCCCTCCTCCTGCCTTCTTTCTTCAGACCGCTAGGCAAAAAGGCAGAAGAGTGCAGGCGGGAAATCCTTACCCCCTCCAGTCTCCTGCCTGTTGCTTATGTGCTCTGTCTTCTTTCTGAGTGACAGGCACAAGAGTGGAGGGGAGGGAAGTTCTTTCCCCCAGCACTCTCCTGCCTGCTGCCATCTGTGCACCCTGCCTTCTTTCAGCGCATCCGTGTGGGCAAAGGGCAGTAGTGTGAGGGAATGGGGGGTCTTTCCCTTAGCACTTTTCTTCCCGTCACCCTTCCTTCTTTCTGCACGTCTACATTGGTGAGGGACAGGACAGTGGAGGGAAGAGAAGGTCTTTCCCCCTTCACTCTTCTGTTCATCACCCGTGTGCTCTTCCTTCTTTCTTCATGCCCCCATGGGTAGTGAGCAATAGAAGGTCTTTCCCCCTAAACTATTTTGCCTGCTGCCACCAGCGTGCCCTGCCTTCTTTATGCACGCCCACACAGGTGAGGGGCAGGAGATCGGAGGCAAGGGAAGGTCTTTCCCCCTGCACTTTCCTACCTGCATGCCCTTCCTTCTTTCTGTGCACCCATGCAGGCGATGGACAGGAGACTGGATGGAAGGGAAGATCCTTCACTTTGCAGTCTCCTGCCTGCCGCTGCCTGTGCACTCTGCCTTCTGCCTGCATGCCTGTATGGGTGACAGGCAAGAGAATGGAAGGGAGGAAAGGTCTTTCCCCCTGCACTCTCCTGCCCCCTGCCTGTGCACCCTGCCATATACCTTTGTGCCTGTGTGGGCAATCGGCAGAAAAGAGAAGGAGAGGGAAGGTCTTTCCCCCTGCACTCTCCTGCCTGCTGCTGCCAGCACAGCTTTCTTTATTCCTGCATGGCTGTGTGGGTGACAGGCAGGAGAATAGAAGGAAGGGAAGGTCTTTTTCCCTGCACTCCCCTGCCTTCTTTCTGCATGCCAGCATGGGCAACAGGCACAAAACTGGAGGAAGGGAAGATCTTTCCTCCTGCACTTGCCTGCATTTTGCCCATACGCCTTATCTTTTTTCTGCACACCTTTACAGGTGATAGGCAGGAGACTGGAGAGGGGAAGGCCTCCCTCCTCCATTCTCCTGCCTGTTACCCACATGGACTGCCTTCTTTCTGCGCATACATGCAGCAACAGGCTTTAGAGTTAAGGAGGAAAGTCTTGTGGGCCCATGAACCTTTCCACCCTCCCTTCACTTGCCTTTTGCCCACTCTGGGCAAAAGGCCAGGGAATGGAAGGAGAAGAATGGGGGGGGCAAGCAGGCACCTCGTGAATGTGCGGGAGGACTGTACTCCCAAAAGAAATAATAAAAAACAAGCATTAAAAAATCCCAGTCATCTCAGGCATTAGAATCTCCAAATATTGCTACAAGTAATGATTCAAAAATTAGAGATCCCCAATTTAAGTGCCTGAAAATTTGCTATGGTGAGTCATTTTGTTATGAAGCAAAGTAGCTCGCTTCTCCATTACCTCTATTTGTTTCCTGCAGTTTTCTTCCCAAAGTGCCATTCCCCAAATGCATGCACGTGGCATGATTGCCAATGCACAGATGTAGCATTAAATGCCAGGAAATTGAAGCCCCTGGGCTCTGTCTGATTTTCCCAATTTGCTAAAAGGAATGCATATCTCTTGCTTTAGCACAACAATTTAGACAGTAAGGTTTCTACCCAGGGAATCTCTTTGTACAAGAGATCTTTTGCCCCTATTATACTCATAGTGATGGAAAAAATAAGAACAAAAAAGAAGAGAGAGTGCGTATGAGAGCATGGAAGGGGTGCAGAAAGAGTAAAGTAAAAGAGAGTAGAAGGGGGAAAAGAACAAGAAAAAGAGAGAAGAGAAATGCCTGTAACAACTCTGAGGTTCCTGGCGCAGCATTACACCAAACGAGACTGCAAGCCAAACTTCATAGAATCATAGAATCATAGAAATGTAGAGTTGGAAGAGACCTCGCAGGCCATCCAGTCCAACCCCCTGCCATGCAGGAACACCCTCAAAGCATTCCCGACAGATGGCCATCAAGCCTCTGCTTAAAAACCTCCAAGGAAGGAGACTCCACTACACTCCGAGGCAGCAGATTCCACTGTCGGACAGCCCTGACTGTCAGGAAGTTCTTCCTGAGGTTCAGGTGGAATCTCCTTTCCTGCAGCTTGAATCCATTGCTCCTTGTCCTGGTCTCTGGAGCAGCAGAAAACAAGCCCTCTCCCTCCTCTACGTGGCATCCCTTCAAATATTTAAACATGGCTATCATGTCCCCTCTTAACCTTCTCTTCTGTAGACTAAACATACCCAGCTCTCTAAGTCTATCCTCATAGGGCATGTCTTCCAGGCCTCTCACCATTTTGGTCGCCCTCCTCTGGACTTGCTCCAGCTTGTCAATATCCTTCTTGAATTGGGGTGCCCAGAACTGGACACAGTATTCAAGATGGGGTCTAACCAAAGCAGAGTAGAGTGGTACCAGTACCTCTCTCGATCTAGACACCATACTCCTATTGATGCAGCTGAGAATTGAATTGGCTTTCTTGGCCGCCGCATCACACTGCTGACTCATGTTCAGCTTGTGATCTATGAAGACTCCTAGATCCCTTTCACACGTACTGCTATCCAGCCACGTGTCCCCCATCCTATATTTCTGTATTCCATTTTTTCTACCTAAGTGTAGGACCTTACACTTCTCTCTGTTGAATTTCATTTTGTTCGCCTTGGCCCAGCTCTCCAATCTATCCAGGTCGTTTTGAATTTTGATCCTGTCCTCTGGCGTATTAGCAACCCCTCCCAATTTGGTACCATCTGCAAATTTGATGAGCATGCCCTCTATTCCTTCATCCAAGTCATTGATAAAAATATTGAACAGTACTGGGCCCAGGACAGAACCCTGTGGCACCCCACTAGTCACTTCTCTCCAGGATGAAAAGCAGCCATTCGTGATCACCCTTTGGGTTCAGTCGGTCAACCAATGACAAATCCAACTAACAGTAGCCCTGTCCAGCCCACATTTTACTAGCTGCATTGCAAGAATGTCATGGGGAACTTTGTCAAAGGCCTTACTGAAATCGAGATATGCTACATCCACAGCATTCCCTTCATCTATCAAGCTAGTAACTCTATCATAAAAAGAGATAAGATTAGTCTGGCATGACTTATTTTTGAGAAATCCATGTTGACTTCTCGTGATTACTGCATTGCTTTCTAAATGATTAGAAACTGACTGCTTAATGATCTGCTCCAGGATCTTTCCGGGTACTGACGTCAGGCTGACTGGGCGATAATTATTTGGATCCTCTTTTTCTCCCTTCTTGAAGATGGGGATAACATTTGCTCTCTTCCAGTCTGCTGGAACTTCTCCTGTCCTCCAAGATTTCTCAAAGATTATAGCAAGCGGTTCCGAAATGACCTCTGCCAGCTCTTTTAATATCCTAGGATGCAATTCATCTGGCCCTGGAGACTTGAATTCATCCAGTGTGGCCAGGTATTCCTGTACCACCTCTCTACCTATTACGTGCCTCATTTCTCCTGCTTCCTCCCCTGCTCCCCAGCCACCAGGTTGAGTGCTTGTATCCTTCTGGGAAAAAACTGAGGCAAAGAAGGTGTTCAGTAGCTCTGCCTTTTCTCTTCCCCCTGTGAGTAATTCGCCATCTTCTCTGCGCAGAGACCCTATTGTCTCCTTCTTTTTCCTTTTGCTGCGGACATATTTAACAAAGCCCTTTTTATTGTTTTTAATGTCTCTGGCCAGCCTAAGTTCGTTCTGTGCTTTAGCCTTTCTGACTTCCTCCCTACATCTCCTAGCTACTTGCTTAAATTCTTCTTTGGTGGTTTCCCCTTCTTCCATTTCCGATACATGTTTCTCTTAACACTTAGCTCAGCTGAGAGTTCGTTAGTCAACCATTCTGGTTTCTTCAGATGCCTTCCATTTTTCCTCCTTATTGGCACAGTTTTAGACTGTGCCTTCAGTATCTCCTTTTTAAGGAACTCCCATGCCTCCTGAACTCCTTTCCCTTCCACGGTTCCTGATCACGGAATTCCAGCCAGCAGCTCCCTAAGTTTACAGAAGTCCGCTTTTTTAAAATCTAAGATGAGTGTCTGGCTACCCTTATCTTCTCCTTCCCACTGAATGCCAAATTCCAATAGGGCATGGTCACTCCCCCCTAAAGATCCAACCACTTCTACCTCATTAACAAGGTCATCCCTGTTGGTCAGGATCAGATCTAGAATATTTGATCCCCTTGTGGCCTCTTCCACCTTCTGGACCATGAAGTTGTCTGCAAGACAAGCAAGAAACTTGCTGGACCTTGCTGTCTTGGCAGAGTTTGACTGCCAGCATATATCCAGGTAATTGAAATCTCCTATTATTACTGTATCTCTCCTCTTTGAATGTGCAGTCATTTGGTTGAGGAAGGCGTCATCCAAGTCCTCAGCCTGGGTTGGAGGTTTGTAGTAAACCCCCACCAGAATATCCCTATTGTTTCTGGCTGCCTTAATTCTTACCCAAATGCTCTCGACCTGGCTTTCTGGGTTTAAGTCCTGGATCTCTTCACAGGTGAAAACATCCTTGACATACAAGGCTACTCCTCCTCCTTTCTTGTTTGGTCTATTTTTACAAAATAGGCTATACCCCTCTATTCCTATATTCCAGTCATGAGGCTCATCCCACCAGGTCTCAGTGAAGCCTATCAAATTGTATTTATTTTGTTGTACTAGGAGTTCAAGTTCGTCCTGCTTGTTTCCCATACTCCTTGCATTAGTGTAGAGACACTTAAGTCCCCGGGCCCTTCCTGCAAGTCCTGTACTATTGTTTCTAGTCCTCCCGCCATTGGCCGCTTGTACTACTTGTCCAGTATCATTTGGGCCTTTCCCCCCTGCGCTCTCCGAGTCCTTGCCCTGAATAATATTGTCTCCCTCCCCAGCGAAACTTAGTTTAAAGACCTCTTAATCCTTCTTGCGAGACTGTTTGCAAAAACATTCCTGCCCAGTTTTGTGAGGTGTAGCCCATCCCTCGTCAGAAGCCCATGTTCATGGAAATTCAGGCCATGTTCCAAAAACCCAAACCGTTGCCGGCGGCACCACATGCGGAGCCAGTTGTTGACCTCAGCTATTGTCCTTTCCCTACGTGCGCCGTATCCTTGAACAGGGAGGAGAGACGAAATGACCACTTGCGCACCAAGGTCCTTAAAGCTTCGTCCCCATACGCTCGTAGTCCTTTGCAATGTGGTAAAGGCTGCCCCTCGCAGTGTCATTAGTTCCGACATGAACCAAAACGAGGGGCTTCTGGTCAGTGGGTTTGATCAGCCTGGTTAGCCTCTCCGTTATGTGGTTGATCCTGGCCCCAGGAAGACAGCAGACCTCTCAATTGAGCTTGTCCGGTTTGCAAATGGCCGTTTCGGTTCCTCTGAGCAAAGAGTCCCCAACAACCAGAACTCGCCTCCTCTGAGACTTGTCCTGGGCCCCTCGACGAACATGTTCTCCTAGGACTGCCTGGGCATTCTGTTTAGGCTGGGAGCGTTGATCTAGTTCCTGTTGGTGAAGTTTGATTCCTTCTTGTTGACATTCTGTTCCCCCTGCGTGGTGCTCCTCATTGTTCGTAAGGCCAAGTAGTTCGAAGCGATTGTGTAGGTTAACAGTCTCTGTCACCTTCCTGGTCCTTTTACTTCTCCGTGTGACATTCGGCCAAGCCTCCGTTTCCTGGCAAAGTGTGGTGACTTCCTGATCTGGCAGCTCCTCCGTGCATTCGGTCTTCCAGTAGGTCTTCTCTGCCCTATCCAAAAACTCCTCTCTTTCCCTAATAAGATGGAGGTCAGAAATTCGTGCCTCCAGCTGGCGAACCTTCTCCTCCAAGAAGGTGACCAGCTTGCACTTGGTGCAGGTGTACCCGAGAACCTCTTGTGGCAAGAAAAGGAACATGCCACAAGCATTACAGGTGACTGCAGCAGCTCCCTCACCTTCCATCCTTGAAACTACAGAGAGTAGTACAGGATGAAGCTCAAGAAAGAATAACTGGGCTTTCTTTCTGAGATTTAGCTGTGTAAGCTACGATAGTTCTATTGATTGCCAAGGGTTAAACTTGGAGGATTGAAGTAAAGGACTTGAACTGCGCGCGCCGAAGGCGCTTGGCGTTGGTAGCTTCTAATAAGGCTACTTCCCCTTAGCTGACTCCTCCTCCTGGTTAGTCAGACCGTGTCATCAGGCAGAGCACACGGCCAGGACAATAGCAAGCAAAGAATAGCAGGCAAACAACCAGCAAAACAAGCACAGCCCCACAAGCCTGTAAACACACCTGGTCTAGGATGCCTTCACAGACCCAGCTCTCCTCTGCTCTCTCCTCTGGGAAATGAGCTAGAGAGGAAAGTCAGTTCCTTTATTTATTCCCTTATTAAAGGGAGGTCATTTCTCTCCCTCATGTGACCCACTAGGGCCATAAACTAGATCAGTGGTTCTCAACCTGGGGGTTGGGACCCCTTTGGGGGTCGAACGACCATTTCACAGGGGTCGTCGCTCCTCAATCCTGCCCCCCTTTTAAACGAAGGTGGCCTCACAGCCAATGGGAGCAGTGCTTCTGAGACCCCTGCGCTGGGGTTCAAACTGCAAACCCCAGGATTCCATAGGATGGTGAAAGTGGAATAACAGTGCTATAATACTCTAGTGCAGAAATAGCCAGGATGACTTTCTCCTCTCGCTTTTGTTGTGCGTGGACCCTTGGCGTTTGCCACATGCACGTGTTGTGTTCTTCGCCCTGACTGTCTTGCATTCCTCGCTTTTTGTATGTTCAGCATCCACACTCCCTTTAAGGGAGGGAGGAAGGGAGGGAGTGAAACAAAACGCGTCTGCTTATGCCGCCGCCATCTTTCCTCTCTCCCTGTCCTTTCCTCCCTGCGCCTCGTGTAAAATGTGGGCTGTTTTGGCATTGCCTTTGGGAGTGACTGGCTTTTTGAACTGTGGAAACCCAACATTCAGAACTAGAACTACTGCCTTAATTCTGGCATTGATGGACACTCTCTGTGTTTAAAAAAGGGGGGAGGGTTACCAGTTTTTAGGCATTAGAAGTCTATCCAGAACAGTGATTTAGGGCAGTGTTTCCAATCTATTTGATGTTGGAAATAACTAACTAACTAACTAACTAACTAATAAATAAATAAATAAATAAATAAATAAATAATAACGAAAATGATTTTATGGTTGGGGGTCACCACAACATGAGGAACTGTATTAAGGGGTCACGGCATTAGGAAGGTTGAGAACCACTGAACTAGATCATTCTTTCTATTTCTATTTCCATGCAAGTGTTCCCACTACCACGAAGAATCTTGAGATTATGGTCCCTTTACATGCTGCAGCTATTGTTTGGCAGGGGTGGAGCTTGTAAGAGACCTGAGCTGACCAGCCTATTAAAAGTCCTCAGCAGAGGAATGATCCTTGCTGGGACATCTTTGTGATCTGTGTCAGTCGAGCAGTTCCTATAGAACTTTCTGGGATCTTGAGCTGTACTAGGCCTAGGATTCATCAGACAAGATCATGCTGTGTATCTGATCTTGCCAAGGCAGGACAGAGTCCTGCAAAAATTGTGGTAACTATCAAAGAAAACTATTGCTTCTCTCAGATCTCCCCTTAATGAAGACCAACTCAGAGAGAGGGAGGTCAACGGATACAGATATGAATAGATTGTGAGTATGAGCATATATGTGAAACAATAGATTAATAGGTGTGAGTATGGATATGTGTGTGAATGAATAGATCTACGAGTGTGAGAGAAAGAGAGATAAAAAACATGGGATGTAGTGTCTTAGGGCCTCCACATTGCTGACCCCCAAATGATTTCCCTATAGATAACATAGTTATGGGGAATGTTTCCCCATTTGTATATAAGGCAAAGTGGTGCTCTACACATGTAACATCTTTGGCATCTCTAATTCTTACAAATTTGTGAAAGCTGGACTTTTTGATTGCATATGTAGCCCAGTGCATGACTTTGCACATAGAGCTTGAATAACTGATTCATCTTTTTCTACAAGATTGTGCACTTGTACTACAGATTTGGTTGTGAATACTCGCTAATAGTCACTGAGAATGTAAACTTCTCTGCAGATTTGCCATAGAAAGAGTCAACAAGCTTCTTCTGGTTACTGGTATTAGTTTTATAAGTGAAGGTGAATTGTTTGTGGGTTTTTTTTTCAGATATTGGTTGAACAATTGTGCAAACAGCCTGCAATAGCTAACCCCTCAACCTGATGCATCAAGCCCTGTCGCTCCTTGGTGGTCGTCCTTTTGTTTGGTCCTATGTCCGAGCCCCTAAATTTCACTGTTCAGTTTGTGATGTAACTTTGTAGCCAATTGTGTTGTTTTAGTCAACCCTGGTTTTCATCTTTTGATCTCAGCAGGAGGCAAGTTTATAAACTGGTGCCCTCTTTGAAAATTCTGCTCTTGGCAGATCAATAATTATCTTCTTACACCAATGTGAGAACAACCATTTTCCCTCTTTGTAGTTCTCAGACTCATCACCAGTAGCAGCTGTCTGATCTCTCACAATGGTATTCTTTTTGGTCTTGTCCTATTTTACAGTGTTCATCCTGACAATCCTGTGAGCCTTTAAAAAAAAAAAGCAAACAAACCTTTAGAACTAGTTTTATGGTACATGAAACATCATCTTTTGCTGGCTAAAGCCAAGCAAAATCTAATACATTTTTGAAAATGAGATGCGGAGAGGGGGAGGCTAAATGTAAGTATTAAATGCTTTTTGATGTCATGTTTTTGAGAGTAGTAAGTGGGAAACATAGCTAGCAGGATTATAACATTAAAGTACTTTCTGAACCATAATACCATTCCCCAGCAGTAATGGCATAATAAATATTAAGTGGTCCACTGAAATAAATGGTAATGACTGCCTGTAGCATAAATACTATAAATTGATATGAATATCATTGTAGTGGCTAAACAATTGAGTTGTGAACCAGCTGCTCTCATTAGGTACTCTTAGGAATCCTCTTATTTGTCTTTTTCAGCCTTCTATCTGCAGTAAGAGGATAATAATCCTCCCCTAACTTTTTGGTTGAGGTCCAGCATAATATAGTAGTTTGAGCATTGCACTATGACCCTGGAGACCTTGGTTCAATTCCCGTTCAGCCATGGAAACCCACTGGGTGACCTAGGGCATGTCGCACAGTCTCAACGCCAGAAAACCCCATGATGTTCACCTAAGGGTCGCCATAAGTTGGAAATAACTTGAAGGTCCACAATAACAACAACAACAACAACAGCTCTTGATTGGTCATAAAGATAGCTGAAATCATGCCTATGAAACTCCTATCACCTTATTCCCATTTTACAGATACATGATCCAGATGTAATAACCAAAAGTCATTTATTATCACACTTTTTTTTTGCTAGATAATGAGACAAGACTAGTTCTAAATCTGAGAGGGATAGTGCCCCCTACTGGGCCTCTTTCTGTGTAGGTAAGTGATCCCTTCACAGTGCACAAAGTGAACAGCCATATGGCTTGCTTCTTCAAAAGTGCTATAGGGAGCAGCAAAGCTCCTCTAGCCAGCATCCTCTCATAATCCACCATCTTGTTTTCCACACAATACAGTCCTGTATTTTGGAGTGTGGGTACTTTATAAAGACAGAAATGCATGCTTTATGTAATTTATGAATGTGGACAACATATTAATTTTACAGAGAGACAAATGGCTAAATTAAACTGAAACCAATACTTTCATTTAGTATTTGGGTGGGCGATAAACTTGTTAATAGCTACTTCCTTATTGTCAATCCTATATATGAACAACTTCGACTGTCCATGATTGCTGTTTGGAAAACCTGGCAACACTATAGCCAATGGAGAAGAATCATGGGAGATGGTATCCAAAAGATATCTAGAAGGCCACTGAGCACTGCGCTAAGTCTAGATGTTGCATCGGTCTGGCACAAGGGGCAAGGGTAAGCAGGAAGATGCTGTTGGGTCACTGAATCCCACAAAGCTGCACATCTATGGCATGTGCCAATGCTGGATGTGTCATAATCAATCACTATGACAGTTTATCCATATGTGGGTCTCAACAGAGTTATTTACATCTTTTGTCTCTTAGTAATCTCTTGTTTTGGTCTCTTGTTCCTATTCTAAAATACTGTTGTGGTTTTAAAATACCTTCAGTGGGAAATCTTGTTTATATAATTTTAAAAAATAGTATTGAAAAATAGTATTGAAATACTGAGCACAGGATATCTTTGCCCTGCTGAATGTATCCATTGGATCAATAAAAGAACTAGAACAATGAGGATTATTTTGCTTTAAAGGTAAGTCACAGGAACTGAATCGTGCAGAGACTCTATAAATAACCTATAGTTTGTAGTATCTCAATGTTACTTCTGCCCTCCAGAGAACACTGAACAAAATATTTCATGTATCAGGTTTTGCAAAGGTGGCTAACCACAAATATTACCTTGGGACAATATATTGTTTTCATTTCTGATACCAAAGAATGAATTTGGCTTAGGGTCACCATAAGTCGGAAATGACTTGGAGACATACAACAACAACAACAACATCAATGACAAGTGGAACCTGCAACAAAATGTTGCAGTTTGGAATGATTCAGTTTAGTACTTCATGTCAGGGATACTGTTCCTTTTCCCCTCTGTGCTTAATTTCTGTTCCTTTGCTACATTCAGTATTCTGTGACTACTGGGCATGTCCAATCGTCACTGGGGGTTTTTTTCTCTCTCCCGCTACAAATGTTGGAATTCCCCTATGCCTAGCAATTCTGCTGTCCCATGTGTGGATGGTCTTGGGTACGTAAAACTGTATGGATGTAACTTTGGCTGCGCAGAGATCTGTACACAGCTTTGAACTCCAAAATTTGGAAGGAACAGCAATTGGGAGGCTGTTATAAGATGTGATATTATTAAAGATGGGCCTGAAATGTACCCCAGACAGTAGACCTCAAGATCTCTAGCTTATGTTTTGCTCTATTCATTAAAAAAAAACTTTTATTCCTGAAAGAGCACCTAATAAGCATTATAAGACAAAGGCTATTTCCATACTACACTGTTACTATTATTCCACTTTCAACCTCCTGTGGAATTCTGGGCCTTGTAGTTTACTGAGGCCAAAGAGCTCTCTGGCTGAGAATTCTAAGTACCTCTCCCTCAACTGCAAACCCCAGGATTCCATAGGATGCTGAAAGTGGAATAATGGCATTATAACAGTGTAGTGCGGAAATGGCCAAAGATATCATTGAAAAGCCTGTACATACCACGCAATATTTTTGCACATGTCATGGACCTTGTTACAATACGTCAAAGAAAACTGGGAGACAAAGCACAGGCTGTTCTATGCAGGAAGTCCTCCTATTGGTAATCCTACCACCATCCTCTCACTCAAAAAACAAATCCCAGTGGTATGGACGTCTTGCTGACTTTGTGGGAGGAAAAAAAATACAGAATCATCTCCATGTTAAGTTCCAGGCCTCATTTCAGAACACCACATGAACCTCCTACCCAAGCGCAGTGCATTTGGTTAGCAAGTGTAAACATTCTACAATCCTATTTCCTATCATTTTTATGCAATACTATCTATCATAACTGTTTTCCTTTTAGTGATATTTATGGGAGTATTGGTAGCTTCTAATTTAGCTTGCTCTAACCTGGTGCCCCCCCCCATAGCTTGGACTAACTTCATTATCCCCAGCTTCTTTATTATGAAGAATAAAGGAACAGGCTGCATATGCAAAACACAGGCCAATCTTGGTGGGAAAGAATATCCCAAATATCACCTGCATTTTAAATGAATGAAAGTGAGCTTTCACTTGTCTTAACCATAGTTTGCAGTAAGGCCTACAGTGATGTATATTTACTATGTTTATTCCCCACCTTGCCTTGAGGGAGCACAATAAGATATATTACCCTCATACACACACCCCTACTCCTACCTCTGCAAGATAGATTATTTTGAGTAAAAATTACTAGCAATCATAGCTGGATTGAATTTGAATCTACTTCTCTGCAGTCCTAGCCAAATGGGATTTATTTTTTTCTAAGTGTGCTTAGATTTGCAGTTTTAGTAAGAGCAATATAGTACATTGCCCTGCTTGGCTAGTGCTTACTTCCAGACATATGATTGCCTCCAATTATGAGGTGTTTCTAAATTTTTTAAGAAAGCAGGAAAGAATGTAATGGGACCATGTAAACATGATATACTTTGAGGCATCTGCCTGTCTTAATCTGGCCCTGGGCAAAACAAAAGCAGAAGACATATGTAGGTAAGAATTGGCAGGTAGTAGTCTGTTTAATCCCATCCAGTGCCTGGCAACTCTCCCCTGCATGTGTTTCCCTAGGCACTTCCTTTTTATTCCCATCCTTAGAGTACATTGGAGGAGGGGAAAATTTGGTGCAGGGAGAATCAGGATGGGGTTAGGACATGCCGTGTGCTTTCCTGCTTTCTAGTTTTCTCCAGAAATAGTCTCAAACTCCTGCTCAGTGTTAGAGAACAAACATGGGATTGGAAACTTCAAAATAAATTGTAAAATGTTATGCCACCCAAAGGGACAGTCCTAAAAAAAGATCAATCTATATTTGCCACACAGCAACAGGACAATGTGAACAACTACTCAGCTCTGCTGTACTTCCTAGAGCCAGACTGTGAAAGATGAGAATCTCACAGCTTCTGAGACAGATCTTGGATTCATCTCTTTCAAGAGAATGGAATGCACTCCCAATACTTTATGTATCTTCTACTGCTTACATTTTCTCTTACATGAAAGTAACCAAAGTGTATCATCCATGCACAAGAAGGAGGGAAATATCAGCACCTGGGGTAACTCTGAGGTTTGCATGGGTATGAAAATCTTAAAAATACCTTAAGGGGTCTTACAAATATCCTCAAACAGCCAAGTAATAGCTCAATAGCACAGGATTTTGACCAAAAAATGTATGTGGTTGGTAATGGAATAGTGGGGTGTTCCAAGCTGAAATTGGCTATAATTTCCAGACCCCAAGATTTTGTCTGGTGCCAAAAACAGGCACACATCATTGATAACAACATGGGTTTTATTGATGGTACGTGGTACAGCACATGGTGTTTAGCAGAGAAGTATTCTAATCCATTAGTGGATAGGATTCACTATCCTTCACAGCAAGTGATGCAGCTGGGCTCCTAAGCAACTAACTGTACCCAGATTATTCCATGGATGATACTGCAGTTCCCTGTGGCTGACTAAACAAGGTGCTTGGGCTGGGCTGCACCTCCCAGGGAAGGGTGAACTCCCAAGTTTTATACAGAGCAGAAGCAAATAAAAGACATCAAAGTGCACTGGGAGAATTATACAATGAGCTTGGTAAAAGGGAAATTTTACTCCCTTAATCTGTTCTCAGCCTTCGGTCTATTCGCAGCCTTGAACAGCCCAACTGAAGCAAAATTATCTAGCAAAGGATTACTAGATTGAAATGAATCCTTTCTATGCCATTCTGTTTGTTGTAGACCTTCAAGTCATTTCCAGCTTATGGTAACCATAAGGGTTTGCCATTGTCTACCTTTGAGACTAAGAAAGTGTAAGTTGTCCAAGTCACCCAGTGGGTTTTCATGGTCGAATGGAGATCTGAACCTGGGCCATTTCTGCACTAGACTATTATAGCGCTATTATTCCACTTTCAACATCCTATGGAATCCTGGGGTTTGCAGTTAAGGGAGGGGCCTTTGAATCACATCACAGTTGAATATATTGCTATAACAGTGTAGTGTAACAAAGATTTAAGTCTAACACTTAAACCACTAGACCATGATGGCTCCTCTATTTTATTCCAGCTGTTAATGTTTGACCAATATGTTAACAAAGTCATTTCTGCCCTACGCTGTAATAGTACTCTTATTCCATTTTCAACACCTTGTGAAATTCTGGGGTTTGTAGTTCGCTGAGGCCAAAGACCTCTCTGGCTGAAAATTCTAAATGCCCCTCCCTAAAGTGCAAACCCCAGGTGCTCCTAAGGGTGTGTCCATTTGCTAATCAAAAACCATGCATTGGTTCTTTTGCTATTAAACAAGGATACCTTCCTTATGTCATTAGTTACTATCGTCAATATACCACCCTGAGAGAGATGGAATTCAAGTAGGCTCCTCATGCTACCAATCAAAAGACGTTTTCTAGCTATTTTATCTTTTCCTAATTTTTTCCTCACAGAAGGAAAATTCTATAATCAAGACATGGGATATCTGGAGAAGGGTGCAAGCCAGAATAAGACGTGGAAAGACATAAGATGGTTGCAAGATGCTGTTGTACTCCCCGCTCCATATAATTCTATTAAAGCTGCACGATGGTACATTAACAGCTCTACCTCTAAGCACTCTTATATATAAGCATGTATATTACCACAGCCTGGTAATTGCAGAAAATTACAAGAAAGTACAGAAAATTAGCACTTAATCATTGGCTTGAGATCTTTGTTATAATGGCCTCACTGTTTTGCTGGGTTTTTGAGACATTCAGTTCTTGAAAATAGAATGAGTGAGTGTATTTGCATTCACTTTCCTGACCCCATTTCTGTTCCTTTCAGAAGAGAAAGCTGAGGGGTAGGTACATTCTTTTGTACATGGTTTATCAGCTGCTTTTTTTTTTTTTTTAAACTGAGGGTTTGAACAGTTTGAGGTTCTGAATTAAAGTGCATTTCAATCTCTGGAATAAAGTGTACATGTGCAAAAATATCAATAGGAGACAGGGTATCCTATTAACAACCGTTTTAGCACAAAGGTGGAGAAATGAATACAGTACTTGTACTTAATTTCTGGGGACTTCTGGGGACAAGTGTCTTTCTACAAAGGAATGAAAATCGCTGCATTCTATTAAGATACCTTTTCTGGCTTTGAGAATTGTATCGTTTGAATGAATGAGGGTTGGCAGCAAAATTTCCTGGGTTGACTCCCTCTGTATAATTCCAAATGGAAAGTTAAATTACTTGCTGGAGCCCAGAATATAAAGCTGTAATCAAACTCTAGGACAGTGGCTTTTAACCGTTTCTTTTCAGGGACCCCCTTTAAATATATTTTGTTGCCATGGACCCTCAGGACTTAACTCAAGATTTAAAACCCTCGAGTGCATCAAATATTTATTTAAAATTGCTCATAAAGGTTCTTCAGACTGGGAGAAATAAGTGCACACTTCCCTGAGAGGTGCTGTAAGGGGAGAGAAGATATTTCTCCTGCTTCTTCATGTCAGTTTAAGGCTAGATTGCAGAGAATAGTAATGTGAAGGCCCAGCCAGCCAGCCAGCATTTGTCCTTTTCTCTCCTTCCCTCCCTGCCCTCTATTCCAGCCATGCAGCCTATCAGAAATACTCAAGCACACACACACACACCCTTTTTTTTTTGCCTTCTTCACAGGAGGAGAGGGGACCAGGATGGGCAAAGAAGGGAGGGAGGGGAAAAGGCAAAAAAAAAGGGGGGGGAGTGGGGGAGTGTGAAGGCAAAAAATGGGTGTTGAAATAGATCCATCTCTGAAAGATCTTGAGTGTGCCTCCTTGTTTTCACTTATAAGTGCTCACTCTTTCATCTAAATCGTGTGGTGGCTTATTTTGCTAACAGTGATCCATTGCTCCAAATTCCAGTGTCTTGCCAGGGAGTGGCACCTGCTGCAGCAGCATCCCCTCTTCTCATTTGGCCCCACTCTGAGTGGGATCTTTGATGCAACATGGCGGCCAACTCTGAAAAATGACAGCAGGGAGAAATGGGGTCAGTTTCTAAGATGTTACTGTTGAAGCAGGCATTTCCAACGTATGGCAACCCTAAGGTAAACCTATCATGGGGTAAACCTATCATTTTCTTGGCAACATTTGTTCTGGGAGGGGTTGCCTTTGCTTTCTTCTGAGTCTGAGAGAGTGTGACTTGCCCAAGGTTACCCAAGAGGTTTCCACAACCAAGTGGGGATTCAGACCCTGGTCTCCAGAGGCAGTCCAGTGCTCTAACCACTACACCATATTGGCTCAGCAGTGACCCACCAAAATTAGACTCCAAGTAATGCCTTAGGATCTGATAACCTTAGTAGTCTACATGAATACTGGTAAATTAAGTACAGTTGGACTCCAGATTTGCAGATTTAACTTGCATGGATTTGATTATTTGGGAGTTACTCCAACCTCTTCCCCCCTAGCACTTCTTTTCCAGTGGAACCTTCCCCCTTGTTGGCTCCGATCAGGCCATGAAGCCCATTAAAAACTCATCCTTGGTCCTCCTCCTCCACCAGCTGCCTCCTGGCCAGCTAAGGATGGATCATAGCCCAGTTTCTTGGCACCACAAACCCTCTCCCAATGCGTCTCACCCATCAAAGGAAGAAGATGGACGAGAGTATAAGTATAGGGCCATCATGCTGATCCACATCCTTTCCTTGACCTGGGCACCCACTCTCCCCACCATGCCTCAGCCCCCTTCCCACAGGCATACACACACATTTTGATATTTGTGGTCTTTCCATTTCTGTGGGGATCCTGCACCCCTCACCCTAACTGATCTGCAAGTCTGAAATCTACACAGCTCTGAAATCCATACATTCATTCCTGCTGATTTTATCTTTAGTGAGCTGCTTTCACAGAGCAAGCAATTGATTCTGCCCTATCTTCATTGATAGTTGGAAGTGAAAAAAGTTCATCTATGTCATAAGTAACTCTGCACTTAAAGCAAGTAGCATAGGCAGAAATGGGTAGTCATGGTTTTTTTGTGTTGGTGTGTTCCGTCTTTTCTCATGTCATCTACTGCTTCCTTGCCTATAGACTGTGATTCTCAGATCTTTCTTCACGTCTGCTTGATGTTTATGTACAAAAAGCCCTAGCTTCTAGAACCTGAATCTTTTTAATTTAGTCAGCATGTGCATTTAGGACAGCATGTTCATTAAGCCAAGTCTTTATTAAAATAAAATTGTGCATTCTAGGAGATGGATTTTATCTCTGAAATGGTGGGGCTGTAGCAGAAGATGTGTATGTTATACGCAGTAGATATCAGGTTCATCAGTCCCAGGGAATCACTGGGTAGGTCTGGAAAAATGGCTGTTCAAAGCCCAAAGGAGATGTTGCCAGTCAGTTCTGGACTAGGTAGTTCATTGCTCAGTACAAGGCAGCTCCTATGTGCTTATGTTCCTAATCAAAGCCTGGAAGAACTTTTGGACAACAAATCCCAGAATCCTCACCCAGCCAAGTAACTGTCCCAAGGTCTGTTCCTAACTGTTGCAAATATACTTGAATGTGGGGAAGCAGAAGGAAAGAAAAGAGAAGGCAACAAGAGCTTTCCTGTCACTAAAAACATGACAGAGGCAGCATACTTACCCGACAAGAGCTCCCCAGAGACCCAGCTATTTGCAATTAATCCTTCCAATTTCTGTGCATCAGAACGGATGACATGGCACCATCTCTCTCTCACAAAAAGGTTTGATATGAAGGAATTATATTTAGTGCCACGGGAAGATGAAAATAGATTCTTCAAAGACACTTTCTTTCAAGGCTCTTCTAAAATCTAAAGTTCCACAGAAGGAAAGGAAATCTCCAATCTGACCTCCAATGAAATTAATCCTTCTGTACATTTCATAATAAAAATTTAACCTGATGTTAAGATACAATAAATTGACCATGAAATCTAAGCTGCCGTTTTGGAAATTTTTGAACACAACCAGGGTTCCCACGCGCCTCACCAATATAATTTGTGACTGTGAACAGTAATGTCAAGGCACTCTACATGTGTAAGTTACAGAAGTAGTACAATTTAGACAGTATTATGGATTAATCAAAAGGAATCACTTCTTGTAGATCTTCAGCAACGTTGTGATGTAGGCACATTGCTTTTCATCAAAAAGAAGAAAAGGCTTTTCATCCAAAGAAGGCACAGCATTGAGAGTTATGCAATGCATCCTGAAAGCTGCTTTGCTTGCAGTCAGCAGTGTCAGCATGTAGCTAGCTCCAATTCTGTTTGCACTGTTGTGGTAAAATTTCCGTCACTATGTGATCCCTGATTGGTCTGGATCCCCCCATGTGTCTTTTCCCAAGAACAACTGTGGGAATCATGTGGTCTTCCAGATGCCATTGTACTGCAAGTCCCATCACCTTAGCTAGCATAACCAGTGGTGAACATCTGGAGAGTCATATAATTCCTACTCCTGAGGGAAGAAGAGATTTCAACAACCTGAGCAACAATCAGAACAGGCATGAAATTCTAGCAATATGTTTGTGTGGGGGGGGGAATACATTCCCATGCAAAAGCATTATTCTTTCCCATCTTCTGAATATGTGAATATTCTGCACGGCCGTAGACCATGTACTAGTATTATTTCTACATGTTTATTTTGAGAGAGGATGATATCTTTATAACCCACATCAAACTGGTTTATACATTTATGTCTGGACCCCTGAAGTAGGTGAGAATGAAATTAAATACATATGTGTCAAAGTCTTTAGTGCAGGCTCTAATTCTTAATTATCATCGGAAGATTTTGTCTAGTTTCCTTCTAATTGATTAGCTGTGTCTAATTTGATCTAAACTGAGCTACTTCATTTGCAAAAACCTGTAGGGGACAATTTGTAAGAAACTCATTTACTGAAGCACCAGTCAGTAATTGGCCTTATTTTTATGCTTGGTTTTGTGGTCTAGAAAATAGATTAAAACAGTACCCATGTAGATCTTTATCTCAGATTGTGGGTACACTCTCTCTTTTCTTATGGTGTATATATTTGAAAACAGTATTATTTCTGATTAACTGAAAGATGACATATATTTGAAATACATATAGCTAGACCGAAACTTATCCATACTTGATTTAGATCTGTTTTAATAAATGGAATCTACATGAGTCACAAGTAGCTCAAGACCCACTGATTTCAATGGGACTATTTTAGATATATGTCTGGATCCAGCTCATATTCTTTATTTTTAGGAATAGTTCATTACTGTGTCCTTTTAGAAATGTTCATAACAACTTGTTCAATGTTTACTTTTATTTTAGTTGTGTGCATTCTTCTTAACGTAACTATTTCATAATGACAATATTTCAGAAAATGCCATTCTAAAATACTTGGAAAAATTCCACCTGCAGATTGCATAAACCAGAAGTTTCCCTGGATTGAACAAGTATAAAAGAATGGTAGGACTCATTACCACTTGGTATAGGCATATGAATGACCACTTACTGAATTGTTATGTATATATACTGTGATTAAATTATTGTCTGTATTCACCCACAATCTTTTAGCCTGTAGTGTTTATTAACTTCATTATCCAGTATATGATATGCCAGGATTCACTTAAAATTTGGCTCCTCTGAGAGATGGATTTACTTTTGCATTTAATGCTTGGTACGATTTGTGGCCAATTTTGACTTGATTTCTTACAATGTATAGAAGGTATTATACATTTTAGCAGTCGTTGTACCATTCTTCATTTCTTAAAATATTAGTTTTATTGAGTGACAAGGCAGACATACAAATTAAAATGTAATTATTCTGCATACTCAATTTGTATAATATAAAATATTGTTTATCCTGAACAGAAATACACTGACTATTGATATGAACTGCATAATAATCACTCTCTGATTACTCTTGTTAATTTATCATCATCACTGTATTCTTGCTCTTTTGAATCTTTTGTGTACTCAATATCTGACTTTCCAATTACAGTGTGATTAAGCCTTCGACAAATTTATTTAGGCTTAGCTATTTGTTGTGGAGGAAAATCATTGCTAATTGGCTAAAACTTTATGTGCTTTACAATGCCCCCCATTTGTCTGCCATGACTTCAAATTCCATTTATAACAAAGGGCTGAGTGCGTCATACCAGAGGAAAAATACTGTGCACCTTCCTGCTGGTGTGATTATTTATCCACCCTAACAAGATGTTTCCATTAAGGAATTCTTACAGAAACTGAAAAAGGAGACCTCTATGCATATAAAAATGAGATCCATAATGTCTTTTCTCCTCCCCCTCTTTTTATACTAGAATTCAAGGAAAGTTGCAATTACATTTTCTTTAGCAGCTTTGCTCCATTTTAGGTCTGTCATCTGTCTGATAAGTTGCCTCAGCAGGAAATACTGTCAGGGAGAATGACTGTGCTTGTCTTAATTTAGAGAGGAGAAAAATTCCCCCAGAAGTGGTTGTTTTCTATAAACAATCTATTTTTCAAGTCCAGTTTTATCAGACTAACTCTTGTCTTGATGCAGCTGCTTTGCTGATAAGAGAAATCCCTTTTAGACTAGTCTTTCCACTAAGACGTAAATTATTTGTGGTATTAAATCTATACATAATAAATATGCATATGAAATATTCCTTGAAAACAGGCACTCCTGGCTACTGAGTCTTCCAGGCTCTGTTATTTGCTCATAGTCTCCCACTTATTTCTAATCAATGAGTTCTGTCCAGCAATGCAAAGGAAATGTAACACCAAGAATTCCTCACCAGACTTTGAGGAAGGGCTAATAGGATCTGCTCTTCACTGACATCTGGAGGGTGACATTTTGTCCACCCTTGCCATACAGCAATTCTTTTTATCTAAACAAGAGTAAAAGGGGTAAGATATTTGTTCTTCAGAAAACAAAAGAACTATAGACCGTTTTCCATATTCTCTTTGTCTACAATGTTTGTAAAAAGTGTTAGATAGTAGGACCTAAATAACCCTAATGGTATCAGATCCAGTCTGATCTTGGAAGCTAAGCAGGGATCAGCCCTGGTTAGTACTTGGATGGGGGAATGTCAAAGAATACTAGGTGCTGTAGGCTATATTTCAGAAGAAGGAACTGCAAAGCACTTCTAAGTATTTGTTACCTAAGAAAAACCTATGGAATTCATGGAGGGGCCATAGGTCAACAGGCGATTTGAAGGCACATAACACACACACAGATAGCACCTGGTGGAATGTGAACCATCCAGTAATGGCTCCCAATCTCGCTAAGCTGTCATTCCTGGTGGATGTGCAGAAATGGCGGAAGTGTGACCTACACACTTCTTTCTCCAATTCAGCATGGGAAATGTCTGGCTGCACTGTGGAAAGAAGGCATGTGTCCCTCGTGGTACTCTTCCACAGGCAGCCAACCTGGCATGGAGGGGGGTGTTCAGGTAGTGCTTCCATCCCAGCAGTGCTACTGCCGAGATTGTGACAGGACAGCAACAAAAATGGTAAGGTGCGGAAAAGGCCTTAGTGTCATCTGATGTCAGTTGGAAGTTTTTATCTTTTAAAAGCTGACTCATAACTGGCAAAACGATTGGTTTTCAAGTCTGTTGATGTAAGTGTTGGTGTGGTCGTAAATGTTGACATATGGGCACTCATAACAGCGCCAATAGCTATTTTCTATATTGTCTCTCAAGTCACAACAGCAATCATAGAGAAGTAGCAAAAGTACACTTGTGCAAAAAAAGAAAATGCAGTTGACACAAAATTGATAAAATTCTGTCGTTTCCTTGTACCATTTTTTATTATGTATGTATTATTAAACAAAGTTTAATGCTAGAGTACAGAATGTTTTCAGTGTACTGATTACATAGTACAAATAGCAATGCCATCATCTTGCCCTGTCTGATGGGAACCAATCATAGATTATTGTTTTTCTTATTCCTTTTGAGGATTTGTTCACCCATCACTTTGTTCATAGAATGGGATTGCTCTGTGCTTTTGTGTTGGTGGAAAGGTGCAAGTAATTACGTATTATAAACATTCTCCATAAGAAATCTTTGGTTTCAGAATAGGAGAGGTGAACGTTGCTCTGTCAGTACAATTAGGTCTTCTTACCAAACCTGAAGTGTATCCCACTTAGAGAGTGCAGGACAGTCTGTTGGGCACATGCAGCTTTTTTTCAAGAGGGCATAGCCAGGGGCTTTAGAGGAACACATGGCTCAGTTGCTGCATGAGGGGGTGACGGCAGCCCTGTATCCTAGAACCACTCCTGTAGCCATAATACACATGGAATGCAGGTTTCTATGTGGGGAGAAAAAAGGCAGTGCATGAATCATTGCTTGAATCTTGGTTGCTGTACATAATGAACAGATACACAATAAGAATTAAATGTATTGGAGTGACTGCTATGAAAATATTTGCATAATAAAATTTTATAATACAATGAAATATTCACTCAAATTCTGTTATGCTTCCCACGCTGTTGCTGTCCCTCGATAGCAAGATTTAGCAGTTGAAACAGAGAGAAAATAGGATTACTTCAGCAAGAGAAGTATGTGCTGGGGAATATCACGTGGATTGTGTGCAATAATTTGATTCTTTTTTTATGAGGGACATAGGACATAATATGGAAAGGCCTTGCCCATCTGAGTAGCATTTGCCAATGAAAGCTCATATCACAACAAAACCATTAGTCTCTAGTGTGCTCATGCCACAAAACTCTTTGTATTTTGAACATGTGCAAGGTAGATGTCGTTTGTTAGCATTCGGCTTAGAGAGAACGTATCAGTAAAGTTAGCTGTGACATTTGCTTTTTCTGAAAGGGAGACAGTATTCTTGTTTGAACTCAATGTACAATAAAAGTTGCTTCCTCCTTAGCAAAAGGGGAGCCATATTTGTTCATTTTGATTTAACCTTTGTCTTATTTCATAGAATCATAGAGTTGGAAGAGACCACAGGGGCCATCTAGTCCCAACCCCCTGACATGCAGGAACCCATACCAAAGCACTCCTGACAGATGGCCATCCAGCCTCTGCTTAAAAACCTCCAAAAAAGGAGAATCCACTATATTCCGAGGCAGCATATTCCATTGCCAAACAGCTCTGACCATCAGGAATTTCTTCCTGAGGTTCAGGTGGAATCTCTTTTCCTATAGTTTGAATCCATTGCTCCTTGTCCTAGTCTCTGGAAAACAAGCCTGCTTCCTCCTCGACATGACATCCCTTCAAATATTTAAACATGGCTATCATGTCCTCTCTTAACCTTCTCTTCTGCACATTAAACATACCCAGCTCCCTAAGACATTCCTCATAGGGCATGGCTTCCAGACCCTTCACCATTTTGGTCACCCTCCACTGCACATGTTCCAGCTTGCTTGCTTGCTTGCTTGCTTGCTTGCTTGCTTGCTTGCTTATTTATTTATTTATTTATTTATTTATTTATTTATTTATTTATTACATGCACCATCAGTGTACATGGTGCTTTACATGACAGGTTTACAATTTCAATAGTTCCCTGAAGGCAGACCTAACCAATGTCCAAGGAAAAGGGAATAGCAGTTGGGGAAGGGATTATGTCCAACAGATGCTGGCTGCTGTTTTCCCCTCGAAAATCACAACAGTAGCAGTTGGGATGGAAGAAAGGCCTTTTCTCTACTGCTGGGGCCAAGGAATGATGGAGTTGTGCTTGCTGGTTCTTCTGTCCTTCTGAGGCCACAGCAATGGAAGGGGCTGGTTGTAATGCCTTTACCTATTTAGCGTTATTTATTAATTACATTTTTATCCTGTCTTCCTCAGTGGGCTCAAGCTGGGTTACATGGTTCTCCCATTATCCCCTTTGTTCTTAGGAAAATGCTATGAGATAGGTCAGGGTGAAAGAGTGCATGACTGGTCTAAGATCACCCAATGAATGTTATGTCTCAGAGGGACATGAATCTGGACCTCTTAGGACCCAGTTCAAAACTCTAATCATTATACATGGTAACTCTCAACTAGTTATATTGTAACAATTACAGACACACATTTCACAATATCTATTTTATTCATTATATATACTATTTACTATTGTGTATGCCTACTGTTACATACACCCAGCTATACCAGGTTTGCAAGGAGAGTCCCAATTAATTCTCTGTTGTCCCCATTTTTTCATCTGCTTTTAAAATGCCTCCATTTCTCCATTTTTCTCTCTCTCTCTAGGAACTCATCTCTTTGTTCTTAGCTTACTTGAAGGCAAACGGAATTCAAAGTTCAAATGTAGTCTGCAGTGATGTATTTAAGTCTTTTACTCGAAGTCTCATGTCAAGTCTCAAGTCTCTAACCTCAGGTCCCAAGCTGAGTCTCAAGTCCTTGCAAGATACTTTCAAGTCAAGTCTCAAGTCTAGGAGCCAATTTTATACCCCAACCCATATTTCAGAATTTCTGGGCAGAGTCAAATAAAGTCAGTTTTAACCATTTTAAGTGGAGGCAGCCCTCCACATTTGGGAGTATGCCGTCTGCAGCTTCAGAAGTGGGGAATAAGAGCCTTTTTACTCCCCCTTCCTGAAGCTAAATGGTTTTGTGACAAAGGGCATAAAAGTGTCTGCAGCTTTGAAAGTGGAGAATAGGACTCTCCTTACTTCCCATCTCCGAAGCTTCAAATGCTTTAGAAGGAAGGATCCTTCCACCTCAAGCCCACTGCCTAACACATTTGCTGTTCCCTTTTGAGAAACATGCCCTGCACTCGGAGTGAGTCTTGCCTTCTGCACTTAGGAAAAGTTTTAGAAGGCTCCTCTGATAGGCAGTGGGGACAGGCTGCTGAGCAGACCTCAACCCTGCCTCAAGCCCCTTGCCAAACCTGTTTGCTGTTCCCTTCTGAGAAAGTCACCCATACTTTGCACTTGAGACAGATCAACATGAGGCCAGTAGGCAAAAAGGGATGGGAGTGTTGTTCCGAGTTGTAAGATTTCTGAATGAATGTGTTATGTTACTGAACTAAGGGTAGCAATTCAGTCATTAAAAATATACAAGTCATGAGTCAAGTCAGTGCATCATTTATTGCCAAGTCAAGTCCAAGTCAAGTCACTGAAGTGATTTTAGTCTGATTTGAGTCCAAGTCAATTGAGTCGAGTCTACATCACTGGTAGTCTGCAGTCAGCAGGGGGAGAGGAGTGAAGGGGATGAGATCTTGCCTTTCCCAGGAGACTCAGGCACTGCTGCAGCCCTTCCTACTTTGTGTGTTCTTCCTCATTAATAACATTTGCCATCTTGACCACATTCTGATGTGTCCTGCTTTTAACCTGGAAGTGTTAAAGGATATGATGTTATTGTTACCGCAGTTCTAGCCCAGACTTGAAGGATATTAGATATCACTTTGAAATCAATAATTTGGCTTCCTTTACCTATTCCTCTCCACGTGCTGTGATGTCCCCCGGACAAGCTCGCAGACAGGCACGGCCTCTAATCACTGTAATATTTCAAACAATACAAGCAGGCCAGAAATAGCCGTTCCACCGCTTCAGGAGACCTCAAAGGGAAGTACTCTATTATGTATGCACGCTACTTACAAAGAACTCCCTGCCCCGAGCAGGCAGCTTGATTAGACGAATCCTCATCTGTCAAGCACTCTGTGTTTGCATACTGTCTACTTTATTGTCAATTCAGACTTACCTCAATCATGCTAAATTCTGACCTTTCGGAGGCTTTGTCTCTAGCCCAAAACTCATTGTTTTCCCCAAGTACAGACTAGCCTACGGCCACATTTTCCCCTATAAAAACCCCTGACCTTGAGAGCTTCGGATCGTTCCCGACTTCCATCCTGCCTTGCTGCCGCTTTGCTTGGCGAGCCTTCCCCTCAGTCCCACATACTGAGACTCCATACCTCCCAACTTCTGCTGCAGGCTACTCAGGTTTCAGGACAGGTATAGTATTACCCAGACCAACAACTCCTCTTAAAAATCCCTCTATCCCACTCCAACCTTTATTTCTATAGTTATCTGTGTGAGTGTGCTGCATACACTGTTTGATTTATTTTAATAAAGATCACAATTATTAAATTTCACTTCTGTTTGCTCCTTGGCTCGGCCTGACCCCGTAGACATTGGGTAAAAGATCTCACTCCGTTGCCCTGCCTCTCATATTGCTAGCTCGTGCTCTTGGCTATTTTCCCCAACTTATATAATTGAGAGTGCATTTAGGTGTCCCTCCCGGGACCCCCAGAAAACAGGGTAACATTATCACTTGACTAATTACTACTGTCAGTATTTAGGATATGCCATCGGATCTCACAGCCTTGATAATATGAAATTCTGAATAGGTCTGAAAAGACTTATTGCAGACTGAGGGGAAATATACATTTTGAAGTAAGTGCCTCAGTTGGATGTAAATCTACTCATCTGTAAATATTTCAATATTTTATTTTTTTCTGTTGGATGTTGGAGAATATGTACTTTGCCATATTGGAAAATTGATTTTTTCTGAGGCATGTCTAGCGCGGGACAAGTAGGGCACATGCTCTAAGCGCCAATGCCAGGGAGCCCCCAAAAAGCAGTGCTGGAAGCAAAGAAGAAGATGGTAGCAGCAGCTCTGGAGGTAGAATTGCAACCTCCATGCTTGGTTAGGCACTGTTTAAGCTAGATACGCCTCTGTGTTCTTTTGTGATATCTAAGCAAAACCAAAGTTTTTTTGCAGGGCTAGCTTGAGGGAAACCCCCTCCACCAAAAATGTAGTGGACTAGGAATCACTGCCCAGGAAAAGTACAGTAACATGAGCTTTGTGTTTTCAGAAAATTAATTCTTGATTTCTAAAGATAAGAATGCCACTTGCTAAAAATACTTCTGCCCATGAAGAAGGTTTCCAAAAGGTAACAGTATTAGACTGCTGAATTAAAAAATATAATTTCTGTGTCACTGTACAAAAATGATACTTTTGTAATATGGAACAAGCTTTTATTACTAGCCCACTACATTAGCGGGACAGGTATGTTCCTTACTTCATTAGAGGCAGAGGGTAAAAGGCAGGGGAGGAAAGTAGAAGCTAGAGTTAAATGCCAACAGCATACAAGGAAAAAAAAGGCAGCAGCAATTCAATTAGAGCTTAAATGTATGCAAAATTACTCTTCACAGAATCAGTAATTGATGACAACATAATAATCTTGGCATTATTAAGTAGTGCAGTATATAACTTCTAGCTGAAGCCACTATAAGATTTATGAAAGATCTATGTACTATCCTGGACAATTTTTGTTTGTTTGTTTGTTCAGAGGTGTATTCTTGATTACAGAGAGTGCAACAGTCTAAGAAAGCTACTTACCAGCAGAAGGATAATAGGGAGAAAACCAGGAACCAGACCTTGCAATAAAACCAGCTCTCTATTCTATTCCTCCAGGGCAAAACTTACCAGAATCTAACAATATCAGCTATATTGTCATTAGCTCAGTTACTGCTCATTTCACAATGAATATATATGTTGTCATCTTCCATTAATAGCCTTCTATATTTTACACAGAACAAATAGGCTGGTCTCAATGCACACAAATCTGACATCACACAGGGCAATATTTAGAAACCATTAGAACATTTCATAGAGCCAGTATGGTGTAGTGGTTTGAGCATTGGACTGCAACCCTAGAGACGAGGGTTCAATTCCTGCTCAGCTATGGAAACCCACTGTGTGACCTTGGGTGTGTCTCACACACTCTCAGCCCCCAGAAAACCCTGTGATAGGTTTGCCTTAGGGTTGCTATAAGCTGGAAATGACTTAAAGGCACACAACAACAGAACATTTCAACTTACTGGGTCATTCTGTTAGGATCTAAATGTGGCTTAGAACAAAGAAGCTTAAAATCAAGTTTGCTGAATTTCAATCACTAATCAAATTTGTTAATCTTTAAATTATCACAAGACTCATTGTTTCTGGTTGTTACCCTGACTCCTGGGGGTCCCCTGGGGGACACCTTGATTCACTCCAAAAATGCAAAGACTGGGGGAATTAGCAGAGCACTGGCCTTGGCAGAATGAAGGGCAGGGTAACCTAGCGAGACTTTCAACCCAATTTTCATGGGGTCAGACCACACAAAAACCAGCCAAACGTGTCAATGAATGAAGTTTATTAGCAAATATGTTTCCACGCATGAACGCAGTCACTCACTCACACAAGGACTATTGAGAAGGGAAAGAGGTGGAAGCTTATGGGAACAAGGCAGAGATGATGTAAGGGCAGTAATACTGCACCTGTCCAGGAAGTGGCGAGAAAGAAGGAGCTCAGTGAAGAGAGGCGGCTGAGGGGAGCACTCGACTAACAGAGTGCCGGTCTGCTAGCATACCAAGGGAGTTCTCCGAAGAGGAACTATTTATAGGGCAGAATGTACCTCAGGGGCAGACCCTTTCCTGGGAAGAACAATGGTCAAAACAGAAGGAGAATACTGCACAATGGCTACTTGATAGCTTGCATGATTGTTTCATGTAAATGGACCTCGTCCTTGTAGGATTTGCTGATGCAAACGTTATTCAACAGGGGAAAACCCGGTAATTCCCTCAAGTTGGCTTTGTGGCTGAGGACCCTTCGTCTGTGTGGACATGCCTGCCTGAGGTCTCCTTGGGGAAATGTGACTGGGGATTTTCCGGGTCTTGACCTATGTCCAGTCACGTGACCTATTCGTCTACACACCCACCTGAGCAACCTCTCTGGCATAGCTGATATATTTTTTATATTAATTTTATATCCCCCTGAGATGGGGTCTGCTAATGGGGGTAACATGGTTCTGTGCTACAAAAACTGAAGTAGCCAACATGAAGTGGCTCTTACTAGCAGCCTAGTTCACTATTTGCTACCAGTACTGTACTGTGCTCCAGTAGTTGAAGGCAGCATGGCAAAGATCAAATTGACAGCCTGTAAAATTTTGAAGAAATGAATCAGTATGTTACAGGTGCATTTTTATATGCCTTGTGACAACTTATTTAACCACAGTAAAGATGCAAATGTATATTTACATCAATACCAGAGTTCAGCAAGATATAGATGTATCTTAGGTCTTTTGCTACAACATATAATGTTATGATTCCACTTATTATTTATTTATTGCATTTACATGCTACCTTTCTCCTGGTGTGGGACCCAAGACAGCTGACAAACAATAAAAAAAATTAGCTAAAAATTATAATAAAGTTAAAGCATAATTAAAAATAAAGATAAAGCATAATTAACATATCACCATTTTTAAAATCCTACATTAAACAATGTAAAATTATTTAAAAACATACTTTAGTTAAAATTAGAGTACACTCCACAATAACTGCCATAATTCCATCCTAGGGAATGCTGGATTTGGAGTTTAGGGAGGGGCTTTTAGAATTCTCAGCCACAGAACTCTAGTGCCCCACCAAACTACAAACCCAAGGATTCCACAGAATACAGCCAGGGCAGTTAAAGTGGAATCACAGTGCTATAATTGTGCAGAGCCTTTTCAGTCAACCCTCCATTTTTTTTTAGTAGGCTATCAATAGTGGGAATTCAATGAATCACATTGTAAAAGCACAAAGTATAATGACACAGGGAACAAAGGAAGATAAAAAGATTATGTTCTTCCTGCAGTTCCAATAATCTTTTCCTATAGTCTCTGTACAATACAGCATAATGAAATTCATTTTCAAATAAGGCGTAGATGTTGATCATATTAGAACTGTTTTCAGCTTTACCTCTCTAATTACCCAAAGGTTAAAAGTAGGTTTTAGTTGTGGTTTTGTCAAACACAAGCAACCAAATATTGGGGAAATGCAAGATTAGTTATACATTTATGTAATAACCTAATTGTCATTCCTCATCATGACACTATCTTTCCACAGTTGTGGGATTGTATGTTCCTGTGAGGGTCTTTAATGTCCAGTAGACTTATGCTGAGAAACCAGACTAAATGTGCCAAACAGCTACTGGGCAGCAGCAGTAGTAGGGGGTGACATTGGCAGAGTGAAGGCTTCTACCTTGAAAACCTGATGATGAGACACTCCAAAATGAAATGAGATAGTGCCAGAAGATGCAACGCTTAAGTTGGAAGGTATTCAGTGAGCTACTAGAGAAGAACAGAGGACAAGTATGAATAGTGCTGTGGCTCATAATGCAACTAGACTCAAGCTGAAAGAGACATTTAGCAGTTGACATGCTCAATGGTGAAAGGAAAGTCTGAAGCTGCACAACACATATTATTAGAACATGGAATGTGAAAAGCACAAATCAGGGAAGCCAGACATTGTAAAACAAGACAGGGAACGTATAAACACTACAAATCTTGGGGTGAGTGAGCTAAACTGGGCAGTTATGGGACAGTTTGAGTCAGATAATTACACAGTGTTTTACTGAGAAAATTAAAATCTAAGAAGAAATGGGATGGCATCAATAGAGAGGAAAGATGTAGCAAACACAGTCAGGGGATATAATACAAAGTTTCTCTGAATAATGTCAGTAAAACTTCAGGGAAAACCCATCAATACACCCATAATTCAAGTTTATGCTCCAACTACAGAGCAGCAGAAGGGAGGAGGAGGAGGAGGAGGAGGAGGAGGAGGAGGAAGAAGAAGAAGAAGAAGAAGAAGAAGAAGAAGAAGAAGAAGAAGAAGAAAGATTCTATTCAGATTCCAGGAGAAAATTGATTACACACCACAACAGGACTTCTTGCTAATTATTAGAACTTAAAATAGGAAACAGAGCAGAATAAAAGATTGTAGGAAGATTTGGCCTAGGATGAAGAAATGAAGGAGAAGAGTTAACTCATGGAATTTTATGAGGTCAACAGTTTATTCATTGTGAACATATTCTTCAAGCTAGAAAAGAGGCAACTGTATCCATAGACATCACCTCATGACCAATATAGAAATCAAATAGACTACATAATTGGAAGCAAACAAGACTGCAAGCAGATTATGGTACAGATTGTGAACTGCTAATGTCAAAAATTAGAGTAAAGCTAAGGAAGAAAACCAAAATACAACACAAAGAACTTTCCTTTAGAATATACAGATAATGTAAAAAATAGAATTGCATTATTAAGCCTAATTGATCAGGAGAACGCTGGATTACAGTCAGGGATATTGTGAGGGGGAAAATGCAAAAAAAACAGTATCTTTAGCTAAAAAGAAAGAAAAGCTCCAGTGGATGACAGATGAAACTCTTCAAGCAGTTAAGGATGGACAAGAAGGAAAAGTAAAAGGGAACAGAAATAGAGTCAAAACCCTAAATGCAACCATTCAATGATTTGTACTCAGGGACAAAGAGAACTACTATAACAATTGATGCAGAGAAATAGTTGGTGACAATAAAAAAGGTAGAACACGTCCCTTTCACAAGCCTGGGAATTCAAAGGTAAATTTAAATCCAGAATGGGTGCGCTCTACAGCCAGCAGCAGAACACACTGCATGATAAACAAGAAATAAAAAGATGACAGAAAGTAACATGGAAGCTACACTCAAACCTCTTGTGAGAAATCACCAAGAACAGATGGCACATCAATAGAACTGTTTCAAGCAACAGAGACAGATCCACTCAAATTTTAACTGAAATCTGTCTGCAAATATGGAAAACAAAAGAATTGTCTGCAGAATGGAAATGCTCAATATACATTCCAATCCCCGAGAAATTTACTACAAGGATTGTAGTAACCACAGAAACATTGCATTAATCTCTCAGACAAGCAAAGTGATGCTCAAAATTCTGCAACAGAGACTTTACAATATATGAAGTGAAATACGCCAAATGTTCAAGCTCAGTTCAGGAGAGGAAGAGGCATGAGGGATCATGTTGCAAACACTGAAGAATTTCAGAAGAAAATCAGTGTCTGCTTTCTAGATTGTATAGATCATGAAAAACTTCTTTAAGAGTGATTCATAAAGAACTGGGTATACCAGAACATTAGATTATCCTAATGGGTAACCTGCACCCAGTACAAGAGGCTAGCATTATGAAAGAATATGGAGAAGCAGGGTGGTTTCCAGTTGGCGGGGGAGGGGGGGGTCAGGCAAGGCTGCATTTATTGCCCTACAAACTGTGTGCCGCAACATGTTAGTGTGTCGCCTGAAGTGTGTAGGTGTGTCGCTTACAATGTTGGAAATGTATGTTATTATTTATAAATCATATCTTTTTAAAAATACAGTATATGAAAAGTTTTCATGAGATGTGTTATGTCTCATACATTTTGTTATTACAATTTTTGTGTGTGTCTATATCTCTTATAAGGGGTTAGTTTAACCTCCAGTTTGCTAGTAAAACTGAATTACTGTGTCATGAAATGGTGCATGTCACCAACATGGAAAGTTTGGAAAACTCTGGCCTACAAGTTTAATTTGTATGCTGAACATATCGTATGTAAAGCTGGATTAAACTCTGAGGAAGGAGGTGTGAAACTTGGAAGAACATCAACAACTTAAGTTATGCAGATCACTTTGTGGGAGCCTTATGGGAGCCAGCATGATGAGTAATTTCACCATTGGACTACGACTCTGGAAACCAGGGATTGAATCTTTGCTTGGCCATAGAAACCCGCTAGGTGACCTTGGGCAAGTAACACTCTCTCAGTTTTAGGCCATTTCCACATGGGGTATTTAAAACGGTGCAGTGTGTCCTCCACGGAAGACGTCTGCACCTTGGAGTGGACTGGGTTCAGACTACATACCGTAGATCCTCACCTCAGTCCGCTCCAGAACGACCCCAAGTGGTCCTCCAGCGTGCTTTTGAAAGACCTGATTTTTCCAGTCTTTCAAAAGCACAGAGCGCGCCACTGAGAGCCTGCTCCCTTATATGCATATTTGCAGGCTCGCACCAATGCGAGCCTGCAATCTGCCGAGGGTGGGCTTTAGACTGGCGAGCTTCAGGCTGGCGAGCTTCACCAGTTGGTTGAGACCCATGACCAACTGGAAGCCACCATTTTGGATGCCGGAGCAGTGCGGAGCGATGACCACGCACTGCTCCTCCTCACCTTGGACTGGACTGCCAGAAGATCTGGTAAGTAGTGGCGTGGGGCGATTCCTTCGTCCTGTGCGGAAATGGCCTTAGAGAAAGGGAAAAGCGAAACTCTCTCTGAACAAATCTTGCCAAGAAAAAGCACTTGGGAGTCGAAGCTTGGGAGCATCACACAGTCTCAACCCCTGTGATAGGTTTGCCTTAGGGTGATCATCATAAATCAGGAATGATTTGAAGGCACACAAGAACAAGTTAGGAGGCAATAGGAAAAGAGGAAGACCACATTATGGATGGGTTCAATTGTGGAAGCTGTGGCTCTAAGTCTGCAGGACCTGAGTAGCACTGTTGTTGATCAGGTGACTTTGAGGTCTATCACTTATTGGGTTACCATAAGTCAAAAATCAACCTAAGGCAGTAAACAACAACAAATTTTCATTTCAGAATTAAGGGCATTTTGTATTTGAGGAACAGGTGAAGGAAGCAGAATATAGTGTTTTAACCAGTCCTTGTGAATACACATCATATGTATGTGTATATAATTTATATATATATATGTGCATGATATATGTGTGTGTGTGTGTGTAGTGCACCTGTTGTATATGCAGGAATTCTATTCCAGGAACCCATGTGTAAAACAAAAAAGTGAGTGTCACATCCCATTGTAGCCAATGGATACAACATGTGTGCCCCCACATGGACACATGCCATTTCACCCATTGACTACAGTCAGCCTTCCACATTTGCGGGTTTCATTTTTGCAGGTTTGATTATTCACTGATTATTGGCTGTCACCTCTGCTGCCTCCCTATGCCATTTTTAATAGAGACTGCAAGCCTCGTGAGATTGAGAAACTGCAAATGAGGTTTGTAAGTCCCTATTAAAAATGATGTTGAGCAGCAGTGGAGGTGGCAGGAAGCCCCACCAGCCCCTCCCTCACTTCTGCCTTGTGAAGGAACCCTGGTGTCTCAAAGGAATCCATGGTGGGTTGAATATGGTGAGCATACTTTTTTTTGGTGTTAAATATGGTTTGGGGGGCCCTAGAGTTATTCACATTTTTTTTCACTTTCAGGGGGGGTCCTGTGCTTCTAACCCTAGTGAATGTGGAGAGATTACTGTATAATGCTTCATGCAACCTTGCATTATTGGGTGCAGAGGTCATGACAGAAATGGGTGCACTATATATTAAAAAAGCAGCTGCAATTAAAATTTCAACTTGTGCCGGCCAGCAGTGCACACTCATTTAAAAACTGGCTGTCTTCCACTTTCTATCTCACACTGCGAACGCTGATAAAATCTTAGAAACTCAGAGATGCTTTTAGCAGGTCACATATAAAATGTACTTGACTTTAGACCCGAGAACTTTAAATATTCTTTTTAAATGAACCAAAAATTAGCATTTATTATTAACAAGGACATGCTGTGTGAGTGGTGAAAACTACAAAGAGCCACCTGGTGTAACAGAAAGTAAATAATAAATACAGCATAGATTTTTATGGACCTAGTTCAGGTGCTCAGAGGCACTGAGGGCAGAAACGTTTAAACTAGTGAGGTCAGACAGAAATCATATGTGAAAAGTATACTGTATGGCAATTACATTAAAGGATGTGAACAAAATGTATGTGAACAAAATTACAACAGGCACTTAGAAAGCAGATAGCCCAACCGTCCAGCCACTGGCAAGCTGTTTTATACACATGGGCCATTTCCGCACTAGCCTGTTATAGTGCTATTATTCCACTTTCAACATCCTATGGAATCCTGGGGTTTGCAGTTTAGGGAGGGGCCTTTGAGGATTCCATAGGATGTTGAAAATAGAATAATGGCACTATAACAGGCTCGTGCCTGGGATAAAAACAAACTGTGATCGCAATCCGGACCACAGGTGATGAAAGCAAACTTTTTGCTCCGTTGCACACCAGCGATTCCAGGGCGGCCTCCCCCTGGAAGCTCCTTCCTTCCACAACGCGGGCGCGCGCTAGCAACGAAGGGGTCCCGTGGCGACTGAGGCCATTTCCGCACTAGCGTGTTATAGCGCGATGATTTCATTTTCAACCTCCTCTGGAATCCTGGGGTTTGCAGTTTCGGGAGGGGCTGGCCGGCCGCAAACCCCAGGATTCCAGAAACTGCAAACCCCAGGATTCCAGAGGGTGTTGAAAGTGGAATCATCGCGCTATAACACGCTCGTGCGGAAATGGCCTGAGCCCCTCTTCCCGGGCTTTTGCCCTCTTTCCCTTTCGCCTGCCGTCGGATGCGCGTCCCTTTCTCCGCTGAGTCCTTTGCGCAGGGACTGGCCTCTTTCTACAGCGCAACAACAAGGGGGCTGCCGGCAGACAATCACCCAGCATTCCGCCCCCCAACACACCCATCGCAAACTGGCAGTGAGCCCGTCTTTTTCCTCGTGTACACGCAGGCGCCCCGTTCCCATGAGCCAGCCCTCTCCTTCCAAGTAAGAGAGGGGAATTTGGAGGTCTGGGAGAGCACCACAAACACCCGAGGGCGGATTTGGACCTTGGAGTTCCCTGGGTCAGCAGCGCCTTGCTGAGGATGTAAAATAACCCGGCGTTGCCCCGTTCAGCACGTGTGTATATGTCTGTATATGAGAGAGAGCGAGAGAGAGAGAGAGAACCTTTTCCTCATTTCCGCACTAGCCTGTTATAGCGCGATGATTCCACTTTCAACCTCCTCTGGAATCCTGGGGTTTGCAGTTTCGGGAGGGGCCGGCCGGCCCCTCCCGAAACTGCAAACCCCAGGATTCCAGAGGAGGTTGAAAGTGGAATCATCGCGCTATAACAGCCTAGTGCGGACATGGCCTACGAACACAGCCTATCCTCCTCCTTTTCACCTTCATTTCTAGAGGACTGATCCACCGACGGCTGGTCGCCGAGGCTGGCGGCTCGCCCTCTCCCCACACCTTCCCTCCCTCCCTCCCTGCCTGCTAATGAGACCGTCCTCGCACCAGAGAGAGGCGGGAAGGGGGGCGGCACAGCGGCGCGTTCCTCTGCCCCTCGGAGCCGCCACTTTCGTGAGGGGACTCTGGGGCGCGCACCTCCCGCTTCCCTCTCGGACTCGCGCCGCCGCCGCCGCCGCCGCCGCCGCCTGGAGAAGGGAGGGGAGCGGCCGAGCCTCTTCCCTTTCCTAGGTGGGCGCCGGGAGAGGGAGAGGGAGGAAATCCTTCGCGCCCCTGCCGGGCTGTGCCTTTGCCGGTGGCCGAGGCCGGCGCTTCCAGCCTCCTCTCCTCTCGCCCGCCCAGCGTCCGGCTGAAGGCAGGGCGGCCCGCCCAGCGTCCGGCTGAAGGCAGGGCGGCCAGCCTGAGGCGCGTTTCCTGAGGAGAAGGCAGGCGCGAGGCTGGTTCGAGGCGCCGCAACATGTCCGGCAAGGGCAGCAAGAGGAGCCAGGAGCAGCAGGGGAGAGTGACCTTCCCTCAACAGCAGCAAGAAGAAGAAGAGGAGGAGGAGGAGGAGGAGGAAGAGGAAGACGGGGACGAGTCCTCCGGGCGAGAGCAGCCGCGGTCACGGCGGGGCTGGAGGGGCGTCAACGGCGGGCTGGAACCCCCTCCGCTCCAGGCGGTGAGGACCCACCGGGAAGTGTACGGGTGCTACCCGCCCTCGCCCATGCTGGGCACCATGTAAGTCTGCCTCCCTACCCGCCTGGGGTGGGGTCGCCCCGGCGGTGAGGCGGAGGGATGGCGCGACGGATTTGGGCCGTGGGGGGGGCGTGGGGGCGAGGGAAGGAGCCGGGGTTGCTTCTCTGCAGGTAGTTTCGGGGGAAGGGCTCTCGAAAGTTTTGGGCTTCCCGCTTGGGTGGCTCCAGATTCTAAGGTTTCCTTCGGGGAGACTGGCCTCTCCCTGTCTAGTTCTGAGAAGACCGCTTGGCAGTCGAAGGTAGCATGGATAGCTGTGGAGGGAATCTGGCTAGCAAGGAGATACACACCGAAGTAAAGCCGGAGAGCTACACACCCAACTAAAAGTTGCCCTACCATCAGTACGAGACAGAATCCTTTCAGCGATTTTTAAACGAGGAACGGCCAGAAATCCACCCTTACTTCTTCTTTTGGTAATTGGATGTCATTGGTTCTTAAGGCTGCATTCGGTTGTCACCTTTCTGGAGTGGAATCCTGGTGCTCATCTGTCAAAGGGACTTTGACTATTAACTTGAACCATGTCTAGTTGGTTGTGCCTCCACTTTGCAGAAACTGGGTGTGTCTACACTAGCAGCATTACTGTTCCTTTCCACTTTGGCTTTCTTCTTGGTGTTTCCCATAAGTGCATGCTTTTTTTTTCTTTTATTAATTGGCACAGGTCAACACTTGCATATCGCCCCTACCCAACCCAATTTGCTGCGGTGTAAGTATGCGCATAAAGGGAGAACTTTGAGATGGATCACAGCTGGTTTTAGGAAT
The DNA here is from genome assembly GCA_948474755.1 of Ctenosaura bakeri. Classification (NCBI taxonomy): domain Eukaryota; kingdom Metazoa; phylum Chordata; class Lepidosauria; order Squamata; family Iguanidae; genus Ctenosaura; species Ctenosaura bakeri. The sequence continues at coordinate 50,852 of CAOLHI010002452.1, read as the reverse complement.
TAGAAGATGGAATTGACAACATGTTCAGATGAATGAACGGGTTCAGATGTACTGCAGGAAGAGAAAAGAGAAGTGCTGATCATGAAGGAGGAATGGGACTAATGCCATTCATAAGGAGAGTGCAGGGCTTCTTCCAGGTGGTCTTTTTTCAGCTGACTAAAGGAGCACTAAATAACTTTCTCAAAGGAAATAATGTTGTAAAAATTCAGGTTCCATAATGCCACCCTGAACACACATAATTTGTCTAATTTTATGAGCTAAGGAGGATCAAGCCTGGTTGGTATTGGTCTCCCAGTGGGAATATGGTCTCCCTGTTGGGTTAGGAAAAATATCCTGCATAAAACACTGGCAGGCTGAGTTGACAGTACTGGTAAGATGAACTAATGCAGTGTAAGGCAGATTCCTACATTCCTAGAATATGAATTTACAAGACAAATAAAAAGATGGTTGTAACCATATTGGTTATTTTGGTCCTATGGACCTGCTGGTTATGCTAGTCAAACTGTATTGGGAGATTCGCAGAAGGACAACCATGTTCCTTGATTGTGTTATGGGTTATTGTTCTGATTCACAACTTGGGTCTCTTGTTGACACTATTATCTGCCAAGACTATGGGACCTAAAGGAAGACATGTCTCTCATGAATGAATGACAGCAAGGACATTTGGGAACTGGAGCACTGAAAAGGAACAAAGAGTTTCAGAGGTGTGATTTCCTATAAGTGATAGTGAATGGTGAAAAATTATTGGTCTAGTCTGGAGGCATTCTCATAAATATAGATGTCAGGGATCAGAAAAGTGAGGAGTGTGTCTGAGAGAATTGTGCGTGCAGAAAATGTGTCTAACCCATTGTGGTGAGATCTTTTTTGAGTTGTAATGAAAGGTTAGAAGAGGTTGATTGGTGTGATAAAAATGGATTTTTGTTTCACCAGAATGGATGTGAAGCTAGAAAAATATTGAGGTCAGAGCTGGTTGGCATGTAGCAAGAGCAGGTGGCAGGCTTAATTTGAGTCAGGGCTCACTGAAGCTTAGGACAGGGGAAATAATAATTGAGAGTTCCTCAAGAATTGAAAAAGGACACAATGGCTTTCCTCTTGCTGCTGAGTGACCACAACTAGATCTTATACATCTTGGATTTCAAGTCAGAAGAAGTGGCAGTTAAGAGGAATTAGCCACTTGTAGGTTTGAGCATTGGATGAAGGCCCTGGAGACCAGGGTTCAATTTCCTGCTCGGGTGTGGAAACCCACTGGGTGAGCTTGGGCGCATCACACACTCTTAGCCCCAGAAAACCCTGTGATAGGTTCACCTTGGAATTGCTTTAAGTCAAAAGTTACTTGAAGGCATACAGCACTAACAATGGCCTGTTATTAATGGTTCGAGTATGAACTATGCATTTTTACTCAGAAGTAAGCTTTATTTTGTTACTCTCAGGTAACTAGGTAAGGTGTGCAGTCTCACTTTGTTGTGGGTTCCTTCACTTTCATTTTGTTTTCATTTTACCAAGCAGAAACCACTAGGCATTGTATTTTTTTTAAAAAAAAATAATTTACCGTTTCTCTAAATCCTACAACCTCCCCAGAGAAGATAGGGAAAGGGATTCTGCAGCACCCTCTAATGTTTGTCCTTCATAGTTTCATAAGGCACTCCCCCCAATTTGCCTCTGAGCAGGTTCTTTGCCTATTAAAAATAAGTAAATGTAGAGATAGGTCTTAGAATTGGAAGTGTGTTGGGTAATTTCTTTTTGGCATCGGAAGCTCAGCACCACAGCTGACCCATTAAAAAAAAACCTTTAAAAAGTGATTTTTTAAAAAATTCTAATGAGAGCTTTTACTCATACATACATTAACTAAACATAAAATCATGATAAAAAAAGAGACAAGTAAGAAGCTTCTTTTTTTTTCATTCACAGTTTATGGAAATGTGAGACAGTGGCTCTGTCTAGCATCTTTTAATATACTGCTGAATACATTTAGTTGACATTGAAAGCATTTATTTAATAGAAACAGATGAGTCAGGGGTGTTTCTTTCAGACCGCTAGAATAGATGCTGAGAAGCTCCAGTTTCTGAGTCAATTCAGGTCTTGAGAGTTGATGCATTAATGGCACTCTTTTGCCAGTAAAAAATAGTTTTGCTTCCAAACCTCTTTTTTGTTTCCATGTGGCCAAATGCATTTGTCAAAGTCAGGAATGTCACTTTGGCAAATAAAGTATAGAGAGATGGAATCTAAAGGTAGATACTAATTTATAAGCTTAATTGTTGCAAATGGAACATTGCTTCTTTTTATTTTTAAAACTGGTAGCCTGTTTGTGAATTTTGTAAATCCCAGGAATAGGTAGAAAGGTAGCTAGATACTTATGTTTTCAGATTTGTATCACATCCTACCCTAAATATCAACAAAGGACTTCAAATTGTCTAGAGGCTTTTCTGTATGGGAAGTTTTTCCCCTAGATCTTGATAGTGGCACTCCTGTGAATCACTGAATGCAACTTTAAGGCTATCACATCATGCCACACTGACTTTACATTTTGTGCCCATGATAAGTAGCTATCATGAGCACAAAAGGAAGTATCAGTAGGCTTTTCCTTTTGCTGTGAGGATGTAGATGAGATTTATCATCTTTCCTCTACTTCTTGCACATATGAAGTGATCAGAATATTATTCTTAAATTATGCTAGTACAAAATTATTTGTGTTACTTTCAACTTTTATTTTCTACTTGTTTTAGTTTATTTATTTCAAAGATATTTTCAAATCCTCTGAAATGCCCATAGGTAATATAGATAAGAGAGGGCTCTGTTCACCCTCACAGTCCATTTCTAGCTTGCTGCTATTGCATAAGAGAGGGGAAGGACTCACAAACTACCAAATCCACTTTGATGCTTCTCCTTCCAGTATTATTTATTTATATCCTGCTGTTTTCTCAACCCTAGGATACAAATGGCTTCCTACAATGAAAACAGATAGAAATTAAAATGCATATCACTAAAAAGAATATACAAAAGTTAAAAAATAAAGTATCTGTAGAATTGAAAGCCATTTGAAAAGCAAATCCATTAAAAAGCAACAAATATGTGGAATACAGGGCAATGCTAAAAGCCGTTTCCCCACTGGACTATATAATAGGCTTCAGGCCAGAAAGCGAGGCAAGGACATTTTCCCACCTATTACAGGAGTTTGATCCCTTAAATGAGAAGGAGAAGCAATGTGTTTGTGTGTGCCTTCCAGCTCACAGAAACATTACTTGCCTTGTCTCTTGATAATGCTGTAACACAGCTAGCTTGTAAAAATGACATCAGATGTTCTACAGTGCCATACCCACTGTACAGTCAATGTGAATTGATCACTTATTTGGTGGCACATAGGACCATCATTTAGTGCTTACCTGTCATCTGGAATGGTATTGCTTGTTCTCATTTCCTTTTTCTCATTTTGGATAGGTTTGCCTAAACTCTGATGTACCAGGAATGTAACTACTGCAGTGGTGGGTGGGCAGCAAAATGAGAGCATTATCCCTCCAAATGAGAATTCTGCCCCCTCCCCAAAATTCAGACGCCAATTTTCTAGCATTGCGGAGAGTGAGACACTGAAAATCATTCACACTTTGACCACTTACCCATTGCCTGGGTAACGTTGCCTGCCTCTTTTTTGGGGTGTGTGTGTGTGCCTAAACAGTATTTCTAAACACTCAACTAAAGTTTTAAGTTACTGCAAAACTAAGAATTTGGAGGTTGAAGGAAAATTTCATTGGGGGTCAGAATTCTTATTTAAGAGGTTAAAATTCTTGTTTAGGGGAACAATGCCCTCATTTGCTCTTGCCCAGCAGTTACACTCTTGTGGTGCAGCTACTTTACATGTTTTTAAAGTTTTAAATTGTGTTAAAGTTTTGTACTTTATTGCTTTGAGCTTTTCTGGCCTGAAAGGTGACTTGAAAACAATTTAACAAAGAAAGACAAGGGAAGACTTCAGAAGGAGACTTTTTAGGGCCAGAATGTACAACTCACTGGGATTATTAAAATAAATACTGTACTACGATGACCTGTGGCAGCTTTTTAGGGGAGGGACTTTGTGCTGTTTTACATTTTACTTATTTTTTTTCTTTTTTTGCGGATGCAAATTGTTACACAGTGACCATCTGGAAATTCCCAGTAATATTGCCCTCTCCCATTCCAAATGGTGGTTGCTCTTGTTTCCTTTCCCATACATGCTTATGTTCTGAACCCCTTGACACCTGCTCTGACCATTTCCTGTGCCATGCTATCTCATACCCAGGGGAGACAGTGTATGATTATATGGATGTCTCTGTGCCAAGAATAAATTCATTTTTTTGTTTTTGAAGTAGTTTTGCAATTCTTTCCATTGGCCTTTAGCATCAATAAAACTTGTAGTTAGATTTTTTTTTTTTTACCAAGAATGCAAATATAAAATGTAAGATATGGAATTTACCCCTTCTTAGGGTATACCATTGCCTGCTTTCACATTTTAGTGTTTCAGTCTAGAGGGAAAACCAATGTATTTTGCAATTTCAAGGAACAGTTCAGTTTTAATGAGAACTTGCTTTTATGAGATTCTTGTCTTGAGTCATAAAGAATTTCTAACAAGACAGGCCATTTCCTCACTAGACTGTTATACTGCCATTATTCCACTTTCAATATCCTATGGAATCCTGAGGTTTGAAGTTTAGGGAAGGGCCTTTAGAATTCTCAGCCATAGGATATTGAAAGTGGAATAATAGCACTATAATAGTGTAGTGCAAAAATGGCCTTAAACTCAGGCTAATGATAACCTCAAATATTAAATTAGCTCACGCCTTTTTCAAATTTTGTTTGATTTATTTATTTTATTTTTTTAAAAAGGATCAGTCTGCACAGATAGATTCACCTTTTTTTTTTTTTTTGGCAAAATGCACTCAGAACTAGATGTTCTATATACATCCTGTGGCACTGTCAACTGAGCAGTTGTAAACAATTTCCCAAAATTTGAGCTGCTTCCCATGTACATGTTTTAAAAAGAGAACATCTGTGATATAAAATATCTTTTTTAAAAAATAGCATAAATACTTGTGTATAAGTTGACCTCATGTATATGTCGAGGGCAGGTTTTGCGGTGAAAATTATGGATGAGTCAAAGGCCATTGCATGGAGAGGGGAACACACCAGTGTGACCTCAAGGGGCCAACTATCCCGGTCTTCCACTACCACCATTTTCTCACCCAGGCATTCAAAAAGGCCTTTCACCACTCTACTCAGAGATAACCTGATACATTTGGTGTGTGTGTGTGTGGAGAGAAAGAGAGAGAGAGAGGGAGGGAGATTGAGTCACATACATATGCACATATCCCTATATATGTGTGTGTTTGTATCCCATATGTATAGGGACATATGCGTACTTACATGTCTCAGTTTCTCCTTCCCTCTCTCCCTATATCTGTGTGTGTGTCTCTATCCATAACAAATACATCAGGCACTCCAATTTAGCTCCAAAGCAAACATAAAAACACAGGTGCAACATCCTCTAAGCAAATGTGAAATAGTAATACAAAATTCCCAAACAAACATTAATAATTTAGGGTCAAATCTCTCCATCTTTCCCCCACTCCCACCGCCCAGCCACATGGGATAAAGAATGTTCATGCAATTTAAGGGGAACCATGATGCTGTGAAGCAGAGTTCATGCAATATAGTGTATAGTAAATATTGTGATAAAGTAAACTTGAGGTTGCAGCCTGGATCACAGAGAGCTTCAACACACAGGGCTTCAAATGTGCTCAGTAACTTGGCTATGTATAGCTAGTTGTATAGACACTGCTTTTTATCCGGTTAAATTATTTGTTCATCTAGGCCAGTGTTGTCTAAACAGACTGGTAGCAACTCTCAAGGGTCTTGGACAACAGCTATCTAATTCTTTCAGTTGTAAATGGCAGGGATTGAATCTGGGACATTCTGCATACCAAATATGTCCTCTACCAGTGAGCTATTGTTTGTCCTTTCTTGATTTGGCCATTTTATAATCCTGGAACCCTGAATTTCCTCACTATGTAGTATCTGCAAGTTTTCTGTACAGTAAAATGTTGAAGATTTGAATTCATTTATATTCTGTACTGTGGCACCTTTACTGATCTAACCATGTTAAGTATGGCCCATTTTAGAGACCAATAACATTGGTTTTACAAGAACTGTACTGGCTTGAAGTTTGCTTCCAAGCCCAATTCAACATGCTGGTCTTGACCTGTAAAACTAAAGTAATTAGGACTAGGATATTTGAAAACCTGCCTCCTCTCTGAAATCTAAGATCGTCAGCAGAGGCCCTGTTATGTATTCCATGAAACTAGGTTGGTGGATACATGTGACAGGGTTTCTCTGTAGCAGCATCCTGACTCTTGGAACTCCCTCCTGCAGTACATTTGGCTGCCTCCATCCTTTCTGAGCTTACAGCTAGCACTAAAGACTGTGCTGTTTCATGTGGTTTTTATTCTTAAAATTAAGAATGTCCACTGTAGCCATTTTTTAAAACTATTTGCTTGGTTTTAGAATTATTCTCAAGGAGGAGTTTGGACTTTTTAATTGGCTTTTAGTTGTTTATTTAATGTTTTTAAAGTGTTTTTTAAATACATTCCCTTGAGTGTCCTGATTGGTTCAGAGGGGATAGACAAATGACTTGAATGAATGAATGGTAAATACTCATTCATGTGAACCCAAAACTGAAGTAGGAAAGTCGTTGGCCAGATCTCAGTTGTCTGACATACTGCATGTCCGAGTTTGGAAGCACTAATTTTTGAACTACCAGTTCTAGTTAATGTGGACACAGCCCATTTGGCTTGGGGATTTTGAGAGTTGTATTCCAAAAAGTAATTTTTCAAAGTTTTGCTTTGCATATATGAAGCTATGGGTTTAATTTATATCATTTTCAGTTAAAATTCTCTTACATTCAGGTACTGGTACTCATGGTTATGGTACTTGCCTGAAGAAAGATTGGGCTACTGAATTTCTCTACTTACACAGGGAAGTTGATTGTACACACTTTAGTGCATGAGGCAGATAAGCACATACATTTGATGAAGTGATGGCAATTGTGCAGTTTATTTCCATATTGGATGAAATGATAGTTGTGTGTTGGCTCCATGCCAGTTCAATGCTGTGGGATCTGCACTACACTCGGACTCTCAGCTGTAGGATCCAAATAGAATCACCAGCTAGTTCAGTTGCTCTCTTGGGATCTGCATGCCCCCTGAGTTGTGTTTATGTTGGGTCATTCTGCCACACATTGTTGCTGCTTTTAGAAATACTGAGGAACTATTAGATTATAACCTATTCTTCTGTGCTGAAGCTGCTGCAGCATGTAAAGCTTATTTAAGAATTAAGTATTAATGTTGTGATCTGGAGTAGTGTAGTGGCCAAAAGCATGACTTCCAGCTAGAAATCCTTGATGAAAATTTACTCATCTGTGCAATCTGAAATTTTCTTAGACAGACGACAGCAGTATTCCATCTGGGCCATGATGATACTGACATGCTTTGCAAAAGTTGTTCTAAAGCTGAGAGAACTGTGTCATATTTTTTTTTGCATAGAATTCTTCACATAGACTCTAGAGAATTATATATGTTAATTGTCCTGTGGGTGTATTTAAAAAAAAAGCTGGTATGAGTTAACTGAAATAATAGAAATAAATATAAATGGTATATTTCATGAACATGGATCACAATAACCTAACTATTATGAGAACCTAATGTGATTTATTGGAGAGAGTTCCAGGATCCCTAAGGTACACGTAGTGCTAGGATCTTAGTAAGTCCATCCTGAAGTTCTGTAAGGGACCTCTGAATACTGGAGGTTGCTTACTAGAATGCCTTTTTTTTTCAGGCTTTCCCATCTTAGTGAGCTTATTTACAGCAGCAGATGATCTCCAAAGCTGTTTCTGGTGCTCTGTTAATTAACCTAAGAGGCAGAGCTACACCAATAGGGCATCAGAGACCATGGGACCATGGTCATATATGTTTTGAATGTTTGGAGTGTTCTTGCCCTTCTGGGCACTGCTGTCAATTATTATGCTAGTGAACCTGTTTGAGTCTCCCCAATGAAAAGTTAAGTAGATTCAAACATGATTTGAATGTTGGACTGCGATCCTGGAGGCCAGGATTCGATTCCCCAGTCAGCTATGGAAACCCATTGGGCACCTCACACACTCTGAATCCCTGAAAGCCCCATGATAGAATTGCCATAAGTCAGAAATGAGTTGAAGGCACACAACAACAACAAAGTTTACCTTTGTTATGCCGTGGGACCCATAATATACCCACAAACATACTTTTGTTACAAAGCAAATACTTTCCTCTTGAATTGGTTTTGGTTTGCAGCTCATACATGCAGTAGTTTGCAGCACATACTGATGAAGTAAGAGTGGAAAAAGGTACTACTAAATCCAGTACTAATTAACTTGTAATTAAGGCCCTGCTGGCTGTAATGTGTGCTGATATCCTTGGAAGTATAGAAGAGTGACAGTGGCAATGCTGTAATGAGCTGTAAATGAGCTATTGCCAGACTGGGAACATTTCAGGAAAGTTGACTGGAAAAAAATTGTTCACTTGTTTGATTAGGATGCTGAAAGGCAATGAGGATTCTACAGCATAGTCCCTAGCCTTTCAGTGCAGTAAGGCTGTAACCTGGCATCAATCCCAGCAAGACTTCCATTGCCAGCTTTATGTAGATATTATTAATTTATTAATTTAAGTAAAAGATTTCTGGGCCATCTTTCAGCTGAACTAGGAAGTAATTTGCCCCAAAATCTTCTTGTGAGTAATTATCCTATAATGACAAGCCTTTTAATTTGTTTTCCGAATTACATGTGTTTACATCATCAAGGTGTAAATCTGTCACTGGAGCAACTTTTAATAGTAATAAATGCCTGTGAATATCCAGGACTCTTTGCTGTATTCACTTCCCATCCCATGATTATGCTGCAAACTGGGAAGGTTGGGGAGGCAATCTGAGGACTGATATTAGAGCTTGGAAATGCTTTTTTAGACTACAGCTCCCAGAACTCCCCAGCCAAGATGTGAGTTTTAATTTTTTTAAAAAGGTACTGTTTCTAAGCTCTGAATGATGCTGTTTTTCCCTCCAGCAACCCCCTCCCCCATCATGTGTATGCCTAACAAGATACCAAGAAGCAACAGAAGATGAGACTTGTTGGGTCAGGCCAAAACTGGATCAGTGTTCTGACTTGGAACAGTGGGCTCTCCACTTTTGCAAGAGTTTGGCGTTTAGAATCCTCACAAAAGTGGGGGGAAAAGAATAACTCCCCCCATCCCTCTCCCATTCCCTTCTGGGGTCTCCCCCATTCTCTTGCCTTTTGTGCATTGGGGTAAGAAGAATGGGTATCAGAGGGGGAGCTCTGGAGACAAGGAAGGCTCATGTGAGCCTTTCCCCATTCCCTTACCTGTTGCCTTAGTGTGAGTTTTCAGCATCAGGGCCAGAGACAAGGGAATGGGAGGGGAAGCTCTGGAAGGAAAGAGAGGAGGAAGGCTCACATGAGCCTCTCCCCATTCCCTTGCCTTTTGCCTTGGCACAAGTTCACAGTGCTGGGGCCAGAGGCAAGGGAATGGGAGGGAGAGCTCCAGAGGAGAGAAGGAAGGACATGTGTGTCTCCCCACTCCCACTTCTTTCCCTTTTTCTGGTCACTTGCCTTCCTTCTCTGCACCCAGCAAAATGCAAGGGAATAGGAAGAGGAGAATGGGTGGGAAGGCGCATGTACACCTCACAAATAATTAAAATTTGCAAACGTCAAACCCGCAAATGTGGAGAGAGGAGTGTCTTCTTATGTACTTTAACCAAGTGAGCAAAAGTATACTTTGTCTTAGGAAAGTCTTGGGTAGAGAGAAAGTTATCAGACAAACCTATTCTTTGTAATTTATCTCTGACCATAGGCTATTGGCTGATAAAATTATCTTACTGAAGAAGGTACATACAACTTGATTCCGATTTTTCATGGAAAGGTTTTAGCCAGTATCTTTGAGTCCAACGCTAAGCTATACATTTTACTGATAAAATGTCAGCATCAAGCAGTAAAAGTGCTGATGCAAAGCAGTTTGGCACATAGAACACTTGTCAAAACCAAAACAGAACAAAAACACATGAAACTATTTGTTCTAGGGCTGGAGAGAAGACCAGAATCCAGACTGGAACTCCAGATAATTGTTGTGGCAACACCTTGGCCTGGAATACCATGAGTGCAGCAGGAATAAACTGTCCTCCTTTAGTGTAAAAGAAATAGACTATAGTTTTAGCACTGTTACATGTTTTATCCAACCTAACTGAAATCAGGGGTGACTCAAGATATTGTGTTGCCTGAGGAAAAGAACAGAATATACAGAAGCTGATTGGACTGCCTGTTGAATCATACTTCAGTGATGCTGATGAGAAAGCATCTCCGCCATAAGCAACAAACCAGTTTAGAAGACCTGCTGCGGCAATTTCATGCTCCTTGATTATACCATCATGGTTGCACTTTTAATTGTCATGGCTGAATTCTGTAGTCTTAGGATTTGCAGTTTAGGGAGTGGCATTTATAATTCTCTGCCCAGGAGCTCTAGTGCCTAACCAAACTACAAATCCATAGGATGCAGCTATGGTGGTTAAAGTGGAATCGTGGTGCTCTTATTGTATACTATGAAAGGGACCCAGGCAGGCTCTGCAGCAGACACAGCTCTGTCCTTTAAATGCAGTGGTAAAGGCTCAGAAGAAACTACTGTTGCTGCCCCCACATATCTGTTGCTTGGGGTGATTGCCTTACTATGTAATGATAAGTCTGTCCCTGGTAGAACCCCCTGAAAGATGTGGTGTTCAGCCTTCTAGAGCTGGGAGCATTCAGGAAGTATTTTGCAATGAGATCTGTCAAATGAGCATATTAGGTCCTTTCCTTTGTTGGAGAGCTTTTGATACTCAAAACTTAATTAATCTAAAGCATTTTCAGAGTAAATGTGCTTCCAACTTCTGTGATTTCTTTGTGGGTTGTTTTTTTTTTTTTAATGATTGAAGAGAAATGTCATAATGGTGAATCATGTCAGCCATGATTCTTTTAGCAGAATTTCAGTATGCTGTACATTAATCCCTTGGTCTTTGCAACTATACCTTTGCTTACTTCCTTATCTGTTGATTTTTGACTTGACAATATACGACAGCTTCAGAATTGTTTTTGTTTCAGGTGCCCTTAGGTGACAGATTTCCATGCTTTCAGTTTAGAGTGACAAAGATGAACAGGGAAAATAATTAACAGGCTTTTAGCAACCTAAAATCATGGAGAAAGGAAGGCTGTGTCCAGTAAATGATAGCACCATGCATCATGCCACCATTTTAGTTCCCTGGATTGTACTATAAAAGTGAAGTATTCTCATTTTGAAATTATGTTGAAATATGCCATAACTTTGACTAGATTGATGTAATTTGCCCCTGCACCCTAATCTGCCTGTTCAGCAAGGTCATCAGTCCTTTGCATAGCATTTTCAGAGTGGATGGGCTGCTGCTGTGTGGAGGAGGAGGAAGCAGGGAAGTCTCCTTTAATCAAGTAAGTGTGCTTAAGATTTAGTCTTAGGTGTATTTAAAAGGATAATGTCTTCCTAATTTTGAGTTTCTCATGCTGAATTATGCTCTTCCTTTTAAAAGCTTAGTCTATCCCTTCTCCTTCCTCATGTAAGGTGGAAGTTAAAGCCTGTAATTTGCAAGTTTTCTGAAAGTTCTTATAGTATATAGGTCATCCTGTTGTCCCTCTTCTCCAGTGGGCATGGACCCTTGGAACTGCATCATCAAATTTTGACAAGCATAGGTTAGCATAAAATCCTTAAAAATCTGTTTAAAAACTGAAGTGGCTAAGGTAAAAGTAACTCATGATTAAGAGTAGCTGTTTAGTAAAACCTAGTTTCCTTCCCAGCACTTTATTATGGAGAATATTTGCTCTTGACTCTACAGTTGTATCCCTCCAGATATTTTTATCTATAATTTTTGATCCACAAACATATGTAGGGCCAAATTGCTCACTCCGGCTTAGAAATGTTGATTTAATGGGAGGTCGTGTTATATGAAAATACTGTGAAAGTAATATATGCTTGTGGGTTAATAAAACTGCCAGGTTTCCAATATTTCTTGTTTGTTTCATAATCATTGATGAAATATATGTACATGAAGCAAATAGGTGCAACAAATATTAGAAGCTTAACAACTAAGCTGTTATTTAATTCAACTTAAATCTGATTAATATGACCTGTTTTTCGAAGGAATTAGGCAAAGATTTAAGTTGGATGATTCCTCTATAACATAGGAAGTGGATTGGGAAGAATGTACTTCCCATAATATTTCAATGGTATTTTTTTATTGTATCGTTTGCGTGATTCATAACTAAATTTCATATTAGCGATACCTGATTGCACATACAAACGATATGTATACAGTCAGCTCTCCACTTTCAAGGGAGTTAGGGTGCAAGACTCCTGTGAAAGTGGAAAAACTGCAAACAAAAATAAAATTGTGAGTACTTTTTTTAAAAAAACCTGAGAGCACTTCTCTGGGAACCTCTAGGTTCTCCAGTGCAATTCTGTAGTGAACTTCCAGCTGAAGTGCAGTATTGAGGACCTAGCAATGCCTACAAAAGTGTTCTCTCTAGGAATCTTTAGGTTCTCCAGTGCAACTCTGTGGTCCACTTTTGCCAGAAGTGTGTCATACAATTGCACTTGAGGATCTAGAGATTCTTAGAGAGAACATATATTTCTTTGACACAGGCACATACAGTAAGATTTTTAATTAATAAATACTCCGGAAATAATCAAATCCACAAATGCTGAACCAACAAAAGTGGAGGGACTACTGTAGTCTATATTTGTTCTTTCATGTTGGTCTTGTGGAAAATGCTCCTTTTGATTAATGATACAATATTTTTGCTTCAAGATAATAAAGTAATTTTGCTAGTCTGTCTTTGAAATACTGTTGATGGAATAAATTTAGAGCTGATAATTTGTTGACAGTACAAAAGGGTGTGTAGTGGGTGAATTGCAAATGTAGTGGCAGAAATGAAACTTTGTTTTTGAGATTAGCTTATTAGAATCTTGACTTTTACTAAAATATGAGAGTGAAAACACTGCTGCTCCTGCGAGGAGGCTGTTCTAGTCTTCCTCTCATCTTACTGGAATGAGCCACATATCCCATACTATTCTTTAGGTCCATCAGCTCTCAGGAGCTGACTTGTGGAGGATGTAGAAAAGAGAAGGCAAGTAATGGAAATGTTGCAGAAACTAGGATCCAAAGCATGCTTTACTTTAACCCATGTGGTGATTGTGCCAAAGTGAGGCAGACATTGAAATCAGGGTGGGTCACATGAAATCTGGATTTGTACTTATCCAAAAAGCACAGGAAAAGGAGAACTGGGAGCAGCTGGAAGCTGGAAATATTTGTCACCATGGGTTGAACACAATATAAAATTGTCTTGCTTACATTGAGTGAGATAATCTTGGCAGCATAGTACTAGCTTTTCTTATCATTAGTTTCCTGATATGGCAGGCAGTAGTTTTATCCAGCTTTACTCCCTTTAATAGGCATCGGAACATAAGCATGCTAAGTATATTCTCTGTAGCTTCTTCAAGATTCAGCATACTGACAGTACTAGAGAGTCTGTGCATAAAGTAGACAAAGAGGAGAATGGAAGAAATGGCCTGCCACAAGCATATTGAACATTGCAGTGGATATTGCTGTGATGAGCAATCTGCCTGCTTTTGTAACTGGGTCATTGTGGTGTTGATATGTGGCAGGGGTGGAGCTTGGAAAATGCATGTTTTGAACTGCAGTTTCCACAATTCCAAATTAGTGCCCATGCTGGACGATTCTGGCAGTAGTACTGCGAAAGTATTTTTCCTAATCTCTGCATATATTTTGGACTACAACTAACACAACTCCTTTGTATTAGACATGCTCATATATGTGCTTCTGGTTTTGAAGTCCAAAACATTTGGAGGACCAAAGGCTCTACAGGGTGTGAAAACACTAAAATTTCTTTTATTGATTGGCCTGAATAGTGTACTTCATTTTGCCTCCATATATAGAACTCAAGTGCTGCATGATAAGACTGTAGATCAGAGGTTGGCAACTGTAGCCCTCTAGATGTTTTTTGGACTCTACTTCCCATAATGTTTCATGATTTACTGTGATTTACTATTTATAGCCAAAAGTTATCCATGTCTGCTGTAGATTCTTGAAGGCACCACCAGGGAAGTAATTAGTATAAAATATTCCAACTTGTATGTTTCTGTTCCTTAGGTTCATTGATGGAAGCCCTTCTCTGAGACGTATGACTGTGATGAGGGAAAAAGGGAGGCGCCAGGCAATTAGAGGCCCAGCCTTTATGTTCAACGAGAGAGGCACAAGTCTCACACCAGAGGAAGAGCGCTTCCTTGATGCAGCAGAATATGGGAATATCCCTGTGGTGCGCAAAATGTTGGAGGAGTCAAAAACATTGAATGTCAACTGTGTTGACTACATGGGTCAAAATGCCTTGCAGCTCGCAGTGGGGAATGAACATTTGGAAGTGACAGAACTTCTGTTAAAGAAGGAGAATCTGGCACGGATTGGAGATGCCCTGCTGCTTGCCATCAGCAAAGGGTATGTCCGAATAGTGGAAGCAATCTTGAATCACCCTGGCTTTGCAGCTAGCAAGCGACTGACTTTGAGCCCCTGTGAGCAGGAGCTTCAGGATGATGACTTCTATTCTTATGATGAAGACGGCACCCGCTTCTCCCCAGACATCACCCCCATCATTTTAGCTGCTCATTGTCAGAAGTATGAGGTAGTGCATATGCTGTTAATGAAAGGGGCGAGAATAGAGAGACCTCATGATTATTTTTGCAAATGCAATGATTGCACTGAAAAACAAAAGATTGATTCTTTTAGTCATTCCAGGTCAAGGATAAATGCCTATAAGGGATTGGCAAGTCCAGCCTACCTGTCCCTGTCTAGTGAAGACCCTGTTCTCACTGCTCTAGAACTTAGTAATGAGCTTGCCAAACTGGCTAATATTGAGAAAGAATTCAAGGTAAGATTTCTCTTTTTATAATGTTTCTGTCTTTAGTAATATCGTCTTCTTTGGATTCAACCACATCACATAATTGCCCAGAACTTTTATCTGTTTTTATTGATTTTGCTGCTGGGATGCCTGGACCTTATAACAAATGCCACTTTTTTTTTAAATGAAATGCTTCATATGTAATAAGTCCGGGGTATAATCAGAAAAATACATTATTCCCTTGGAATAGAGGAAAACAGGTTTGTTCACTCTATGGGAAAATAATGGCTTTTATTGAAGTGCACTCAGTTGAAATAATATTATCTGAGTCACTAGAAAAATCATTCAGTTTTTGAGCTCTAGGTCTTAAATGAATGTTCTTGTTTCTATTCACACCTTCTGAATGCTGTTGTTTACAGGTTATGAAAGCTGCATGCATTTGTCCTTTTTGTATCAGAAGAACACTGTGCTCATTCATCTCCCAGAAATGTACTGGGAACCAGCTGTTAAAATCTGCACTGATGTTCTGTCTGTCTTTGTATTTCTTGATTATTGCCATTATGGTGTTAAGGAATATTGATTTTTTTTTGTTTGCTACAGATTTTTCATTAATTAGGCTCTGATAAACTTTACTTAGTTCTGCTCATATATGCTGTTCATATTCTTTATAGTATCTCATAAAAGTTGCAAAGACTAGCTCTATCCTGGCGAGGGTTTCTTAATGAAAGAAACTGGGTCAGATGATACAGGTGGTAAACAAAATCAGTTATACGGATGGCACTTTTATCCAGCTGTAGCAAACATTTTAATGGGGTCTTTCTGGGTCAGTGTTGGATTCTGCTTCTTTAATTAACTTTTCTCTAAATTATTGTAAAGAAGCAGAAACTACATTAATACATGAAGCCTGCTCCAAGCCTGAAGAGCAGCAAAGAAAGATTAATGTGGTATATATGTGGAGATGGGGATGGGTGAATGGTGAACATACATGGCAGGGATAGGAAACATTCGACCGAATAGATGATGATGGACTGTGTTTTCTATCATGGGCTATGCTGGCTAGAGATGATGGGAGCAGCTGTCTAATAGTGCCTGGAGTATCTCACATTTCCTTCCACATATGTATGTAGCAAAGGATTACTATAGAACTGAAATTCAGTCAGTAGTGTGATGGAGGAAAGGCAGAAGCTAAAGCAATACGACCTTTCGATAGTACAGATTATCATAGTATCTGCCGTTTCCCTCATAGACCTCTGTTCTTTTTCTGCAATTCTCACAGCAGTTGGGGCAGGTAGCATGTATAGATTTCCCCAGCAGCAATATCTTGTTGACAGAGCCAGCAGGGCGTAGTGGTTTGATGGTTGGCCTGTGGCCTTGGAGGCCAGAGTTTGATTCCCCACCTAACCACGGAAACCCATTGGGTGAACTTGGGCACATCACACACTCTCAGCCCCCAGAAAACTCTGATAGGTTTGCCTTTTGTTGTTGTTGTGTGCCTTCAAGTTGTTTCTGGCTTATGGCAACCCCAAGGCAAACTGATAGGGTTTTCCTGGACTGAGAGTGTGTGATGTGCCCAAGGTCACCCAGTGGGTTTCCATGACTGAGCAAGGAATTGAACCCTGGTCTCCAGGGTCATAGTCCAGTGCTCAAACCACTACACCATGCTTAAGGTCACCACAAGTCAGAAACAACTTGAAGACACACAACAATATATTGTTATGAGCTGTTCAACTTGTAATGGGAAGTGTTAGAGTAGGCTCGGTCTTGAACTGACAGTGAAAGTCCACTAGTATAACAAAAGATCCTGGTGGAGCTGAAACTGCTAGCAGTAGTATGAATCAACACAGCTACCTGTTTTTCTGGACTCACTTGGGCAGGAGAAGGCTATGGGTTATTATGGAGTGTTCCAGCACTTCAAAATGTGCAACTACTGCACTAGATATGATGTAGAAGCTAAGTACTAAATCCCAACTGTAAGACACCTTTTTACTAGTTGGATATTTTGCAAATTGGCTTGACATTTAATCACTTAATTATTTTAACCTGGTGTGGGGTAATTGTGACCTGTGGGCTAGATGAAGTGTTCTACCCCATGAACCCTCTGAAGCCCCCAGGTTCTTCCAATTTTTTTAAAATATTTTTTTCTGGTGAAAAATATCCTACCTGGAGTGGAATTGTATGTCAGAACTACCCCCTATGCTCCAATGTTAAATGAGGAGAACAAGATGAAAGCCTATAGAGATACAAACCAGAAGTGAAATGTGATCAAATTTTGGTTGAAAATGCACAGCTGTGGCCTGCTGCAGGAGCAAAAATAGTTTCCCACTGTAACTGTCCATATTTGCTTTATACAGTTTGCATTGTAATCTTATCCAAAATGTGAACCTGATATCTTTGTTGTAACTTATCCTGCAATACTTTATTTGTTATGGTAAAGACTGATGAATTTTTTGTGCTTATACATTATACTAATAGATCCATTGTGGTGTGTGTCTGGGTATGTTGAGGGAGGGAGAAAGGAGAGAAAATGAATTTTGGGGGATTGTCCTTCTTCCTTTCTGGTTGTTTTATGACTCTTATTAGAATGATAAAGATGCTGTTGGAAGGAAGATTATGATGCCAAGAAGTTTGACATGAAACTATTACAGGTATAAAAAGCTCTTTTAGCAGAAGTCTGTAGTATCCCAGCTTCTAATAAAGTACTTGTTATGCATTTAAGAGAACACAAAATTGTGGCTTACTGTAGGTAATTAAGCATAGATTATAGACTAAATCCATCATTCATTGAGTCTGTTCTATTCTACACTAACCACTACATGTTACTAGAATAAAGGTTCATGGCAAAATGGTTGGGAAGCATTGTAGACCAAAGCAAATAGTGGTAGCATTTTAAAAAATTATATCAAAAATAAGGTATTAAAAACATTAGCTTCCTCAGCGTGGTGCCCTCCAGATGCCTTGGACTAAAATTTCTGTGAAACACCATCCAGCAAGTGGTGAGGCATGCTAGGTCTTACAGTTCAGAACATATGGAGAACATTGCATTGTAATTGAATGTCATATTTATTTGGAGAGAAAAAACAACAGGCAGCTTCTGATCCAAACAGGAGAGCACCTCTCTTTGAAATGATACTGAAAACATGGGCTGCTGGTGAGAAATAAGTTGTTTGAAACAGACCAAATAAAATCTTGGTAGATAAACACAAAGAATTTTTCTAATAGAATATAATTGGAGTAATAGGGAAACCTAACGAACAAAATTATAGTAATTCTCAGCATGGTTGGTGGTGATGGCATTGCCCACTGATTCACAAAGAGAGAAATGTCTTTCATGGAAGGAGCCACAGATTCTCAAGAGCTGGTGTGTTTGCTCAAGTGTGGAGAATGGGATCATTAATGTGGGATCATTTGTATCCCCTTAGCAGTAGACCTACTTTGTTAGCCATTAGTGTATACGTGGGGTAGATTGACCTTTTCTTCCTTTCAGGTTTTGATACTATTGCTTTGTTAAAACTGTTATGCCAAGCTCTTGTTTTGCTCTATTGCTCTGATGAATTGCATTCTGTTGAGAGACTCCCCAGAGCTGATATCACTGTTTCACTTATAAACCCCATTCCACCAACTAGGTTTGCCAACTTTCAGCCTGTTTGGTTGGTGTATCTTGAAATGTGATACCACAAAGTTGGAAAATTCTTGAAAAGCTTGGAAGAATAACAGGATAAAAATGTAATACATGAATAAATAAGAAAAATATGTGGCAGATTTTAATCCTTTTTTAATGCTGGCTGAAACCCCACGACTTTGTAATAGCCACATTTTATAGGTCAGCCTAATTAACTATAAGAAACAGTCTTTAATACAGCCAGTGTGGTTCAAGTGTTAAAGTTAAAACTTGGAAACTCCAAGTCTATCACTAGTATTCTTTCTAATCTACTGAACTGGGTTGTTGTAAGAATAAAATACGGGTAGAGAAATAATTATTTCTTCTGAGCCTGGGAAGAGGATGCGGATGAAGGTAAGTATGTAATTTAGCAGATGTGTCATTAAAGATTGACAAATCTTCAGCCCTGTATATAACTTGATAGTGCTTTCTGGGAGATGTTTGAGAAGTCCCATGTTTTTATGCTAGAGAACTTTCAATTTAGCTATGTGATGAATCTATATATGTATGTATTTATTAGAATATTTATATGCTGACCTTCATGGAACAATCTAGAATCAAAATAACAGAACAATTCAAACACTGCAAAACCACAGCACAATTTAAAACTGTTAGAAATTATATAAAAACTCTAAGATGTATTAAAGTGGTTTAAACCCATTTAAAAAGGGGGTCCAGGGGCTTTGGAGGGGATGCAAAACCAGCCTTGAGGGACTACATATAGCCTGCTAGCTGTCTGGCTCCACTCTGCTGAAAGATGTTTCTGCCAGCAGTCTAGCTCCGTTTTGTACCCTTTATTGCAACACTAGCTAGTGCCACTGTGCTGTTTTCAAAGGCAACCTCATAGAACACATTATGGTAGCTTACTGTAGAAGTTACTAGTTCATGAAATATTATCCTTTCTGGGGTCTCTGGGGTTTGTAGTTTACTGAGGCCAAAAAGCTCTCTGGATGAGAATTCTAAATGCCCCTCCCTAAACTGCAATCTCCAGGATTCCATAGGATGTTGAAAGTGGAATAGTAGCACTATAACAGTGTAGTGTGGAAAGGCTCTAGGAAGATCCTCACTGACTGGTCTACTTGCTTTGCAGTGTACATTGTTCAGGCTACCAGCTGCCTTGTCCATTGCTCTCATTTGCTCTCAACCCCCAGTGCCATTTTCCCCTTCGCCTGAAATGACACCAGTAGGACCTCCCCACAGTCTCTATCTGGATGGAACTCACCAAAATACATGTGTGCAATAGATAGCATCAGTAGCAATGTGTATAAGTGCAGCAGATTAAACGTAACTGTGTCTACTACCAGATGTAGAAAGAAATCTAAAACCAAAATATCTGATGAATGGCAGCCAGGAAATTATGAATACTCTCAATGAACTGCCCTTATTTAGGTGAAGGCATACCATATACAGTTATCCCCCAACATTCATGGGTATGACTTTCACAAATTTGATTATTTGCAAGTCATGCACATGTCTTCCCCTCTTCTCTTCCTCTCATTCCCTTTTCTTTTCCTGGTCACATAGGCCTTCCTTCTCCACATTGGGGGAAAAGACAAGGGAATTGGAGGGAGGAGCACTGCGCACAGAGAAGGAAGGCATGTGTGTGCCTTCATCCCCTTTTGCCTGGGCACAGAGAAGGTGTGGCAAGGCAAAAGGCAATGTCATGGGAGGGGAAGCACTGCACAGAGAAGGAAGGCATGCATGTGCCTTCCCTTGCCTTTTGCCCAGGCACAGAGAACGTTCACAGAGGCAAACAGCAAAGGCATGGAGAAGGAAGGCACATGCACCATGGCAAAAGGCAAAGGAATGAGAGGGGGAGTACAGGGGGGCATTATTTGCAATTTTTCCTCTTTCACAAGGATTCTGCAGCCCAAACCATCACAAAAGTGGATGAGATACTGTAGTCTCTCGTCCTTCCAACACACATATTATTCAAAGTGCTCAGCTTTCAGCTATTCTTTTATAAGGCTCTTATCAAATGGTTTCTGACCTTTCTCGAACAATATGTCTGAGATATGTATAGTTCATGAGTGACATGTAATACTATTAATTAGGGATTGTGTGAAGAAATAGGTTGCCTTACAGCTAGGAGAGACACTGAGATGTAAAATCTAGTTGTGGCAGCCAGGGATCCTGTATCATCCATCAACCAGATGGTGGGCAAATGAATTGAAGAGATGAATTAAACAGGGTACAGTTTATCATTGGCTGTCATCTGGAACACTGGCCTGGGTCATTGAGTGCTGCAGAACTGAAGTAAGTAAGAGAGAAAGAATGAGAGAAGGTGTATCTGTTCACCTCTATGTCCTGTGCTAAGAAGAGAACCAAATATAATACTATTAATTGCTCATGGGTTTGGGGTAGAAGTACCATATTTGAAAGATCAGAAACTTTGAACAACGTGAGTAATGACAGTGACCATTTTAGTAGCAGAAGAAGGGTGAGAGCAGTATGTAATCAAGATTTTTAACTGATTGACTATTAGAAAGCAGCATGGTATATAGCATTTTGAGCTTTGGACCATGACTATGGAGACCATAGTTTAAATCTGTCCTCAGAGGAAAGCAAAGGCAAACCCTCTCTGAACAAATCTTGCCAAGAAAACCCAATGATAGGTTCTCCTTAGAGTCTCCATAATTCAGAAGTGACTTGAAGACACACAACAACAACCAGGAGGTTGCTTTCCTCATCATGTTTCTGGCCTCGCTGGATAAAAATGGAGACCAGTTTCAGGCTCTAGACAGGATCTGTCTTGGTCCTTGTGGCATGTAGTCACTCGTCAACATTTGAGCCAGAGCAAGCATAGTATTTATTTCTTTCAATCTCTGCAAGTTTGGAATACAGTAGATGTATTGCAGGGCTCTTAACCAACACTGCTGCCAACCATGATGAAATACTTATTCTATTAAGGTTATTGGTTCTCTGCAAAAATATAAATTCCCCAGTAACTCCAAAAGAACAGTGCCTGCTGTTCATTGGATTATCTCTTGTCAGGGAGATATAGCTGCCATTATGAGAGTTTTCTTTTATAAAAAGCTTTAGTATGATTATAGATGGAAAGAGTAATGCTGAGAGAAACTTGACAGATTAAACAACAGAGAATCTTGTGGTGTCTTAAAGGCTAAAAAATAATTGTGACACAGGTTTTAATGATGTTCAGTTCAGTTCATCAGATACATGATGTGCTATGCTAAGTTACAAGTATGTACATGTAGATTGCATTAACACTGATGTAAATTTATGTCGTGATAAACTTACTAGCTTTTAAAATGTCACAAGGCTCTGGGCTGTTTAATCATTTGAGGTTTTCTCAGCATTGTCTGATTTTGGAAGGCATATAATATGCATACTCTGACTCTCTCTGTCACACATACACACACACACACACAAGCAAACAAACAAACAGAGCACTCAATCAGTGAGTTGGATTTTAAACCCTGAGATCAGAGTTGTAACTCTCTCATCATTTATATTCAACGTAACTTTTTGATGCATCTGATGAAGCAAACTAAAATCCACAAAATCTTGTGCTGTGATAAATTTGGTAGATTTTATTGTGCCTCAAGACCTTCAAAGGTCTCCTGCATGGAACAGAAAAAACATGGCTATTACTCTGGAAACTGAATGACTAAGAAGCAGTGCAAATGGGCTGTGTATTTTTCATGGCTAGCACCAATCCTGTTATTTGAAAAGCCTTTTTCAGTACTTTGCTCAAAGAAAGCTTTCATATGTACTGTGACTTTAAAGAAATAATAAATCTACAAGCTGAGTTGTCAGGCTTTTGGTGGATTTTTTTTTCAAAAAGACATCTCTGTGGTAGATAGAACACTCATTTTTTTCTACCATATTTTTTTTCTCTTATAAGAATGAGCACAGTTAAATGTTGCTTGTGTTGTGATTGTTGAACGTATCAGTTTACCTCCTCTTGAAGCCAATAAAAATTGAGTTCATTGGATTGGCACTTCTCTCATGCTATTAGTGAAATAAATGAGATTTTCAACAGGAACATACCAGCAATTTAGCATATCAGTTGAGGAATAAGAGTGCAAATTATTTAAGTGTAGAAAAAGGGGAGCAACCTTATCTAATACATGAACTGAGTATGTGACATGTTACAGTAAGACCTGTGTTCTTGTTCTCAGTTTGTGGAACTTTGATATATGTGCAGCTACTTTTGCAGAAGCATTCCTAGCCAATAAAACCTTTGTGTGTTAGTGCAGTGGGAGGATAAAGAGGGAGTGTATAAAACTTCACAATTGCAGAGAAGTCAAGGTCACATACTGAGGTGCTGTAACAAAAATATTCTGTGAGGATAAGCAGAGAGGGTGCACTGGAAAAAAAACATGAAAGATGTTGTTATGTTTGAGCAGCCAAGTACGAAGAATATAAAAGCTGGTATTGTGACTAGGGGCAACATTAACGTGACTAGAAATTTAGTGTAGAGAACAGTTCTGTGAGAAATGTGATGTGCCCTGCGATTGTAGAGCAGAGGTATCTATCACCCTGGAAGGAAAGAATCCCTGGATACTTAAGTGACTGTTAGCCTTTCCCACATTGATGCCTTCAGTTGTTTTTGAATGCATTTTGCATCATTGCTAGCAACTAGCCATGTTGGTAGAGGGACTATAGACTAAAACAGTAACACTTCCACTGCACTTTATTTTCTGTTGGGCTTTCAAGGTTTGTTTTTTTTTAATCTATGAAAAGATTTACGGTATATCCCACCCTATACGGAAGGAGCACAAGTTGAAGTAAAGGCAGAAAAACAATTTAAAACAATCTGAATTTAGGGTAGTTAAAATAATTTAAAACAGTCTAACACAATTTAAATGAGTATATAATATACATGCCATGTGAAGGCACTAGAACCTAGTCAGACCGTGATCTCTAGACTACAGAGGTTTTAGTGAAAAATCAGGTTTTAACATAGCACGGCTGTGAGCAGATAAGATCTTCCCCCACATTTACACGTAATACATTGCTTTCACTGCTCAGACACAGAGATGGCTTTCCCCAGCAGTGGCCAGGCAGGCAGGCAGTCTTCTGTGTGTGTGTGTGTACAGATACATATAGAGAAAGATATGGAGAGAGACCGCTTTAAGTATTGAGGTCCCAAGCCGTCTAGAAGTTTGAATATCGTCATGAATACCTTTATCCAGATCAGAATTGTACGGGGCAACAGGTTGACTTGTTCTGTCTGCTTGCCAATTTGTGGAGGTGTGGATTGAATTAATACGGTGATTACGATGCTGTGCAGCTGTATCTACTCAGAAGTAAATTAAGTGGTAAATTACAGTTAAGACTGTATAAAGTTACAGCCGTAAGAACCAGTTTGCCCCAAATATTCTGAACTTCTCAGGGATACTCAACCCATATTCTTATCATTTCTATTATTTATTTCATAATTACCAATTGATCAATTTTCAATTGCTCAATTATCAGAGTTTGAAAATATTAATTCTGAGAGCTAAGTGAACTGGAAAACAAATTAAATTAGCTCCTGTATTTATAGCCTTTAATGTTCCATGAACTGAAGACAAGAAGATAGATTATGGCTTCCCTGTACAGAGATAATGCTAATACAAAATCCTTTTCTGAAATAAGAAAAGGAGAGTTAGTTATGGCAAGTAGCAACATGTCATTAGAATTATAGCTCAGAAATGTTGATGGGCATGCATTGTTTTCAGTACTGTTCACAGTAGCTTCATCAAAATCCATCAGGCTCAGCAAATGCTGTTTAACAATGAGAATAACATGCTAAACAGTTCCAAAACAGAAGAGAATGTTTGAAAAGTAACAGACAGTAACAACAGATTTGTAGTGAACTATGAAAGGTAAGAAGAAGAGGTGCCTGACAGCTGTAGTGACAGATGAGACTTAGGCAGATTGGTTTACAAAGTGACTAGCTTATATGAAACACAGAGAATGGTGCAGTGTGCCATGTATTGTACTATTCTTGAGCATGGTTCAGATCTTTTAGCTAATGTAGAAAGTTCACTGTTTCGATGCAAATGTCTTGCCAGCCTTTCTGGCTCCTCCAAATCTTCAAAGCACAGTTCAAGCAGAGCTTGGGAAAGTTTATCAGTTTGAACTGTAACTCCCAGAATCCTCCAGCTAGCATGACCATGTCCATGCTGGCTGAGTGCTTTGAGGGTTTGTAGTACAAAACATTAGTGCTTCCAAGCTCTTGAGTTCAAAGGTGCTTCCTTTAACATACGAAACCTTACATGATTTCTCCACTGTACACCTTCAGAAACTGCCTTCTTCCTATACCCCACCATAGTCAGACACATCAGCAAAGAGATTATCTTAAGCATATTATTCATGTGACATGTTATTAAATTCAGTAATTATGCATTTCACTGTCTGATTTCACTGTCAATAGCACTTCCACCACCATCTCTGCTATATGCATACCTGGAATTCTGACTAACATATCGTGTATCTATCTGATGGACTGTTTTTAACAGAAGCACATTCTTAATGCTTTGCTTCCCTGGTTGTGCTGCTGATTCAAATTGCCACCTTGCCACACAACTTATTGCAGTGGAAGAAAAGCTGCAATTGGTATGAATGAGAGCTTTCCTTCCAATGCAACTAACAGATGTCTCTCCCCCGACCCAGCAGCAGGAAATTCTTAATTAATGGAATGATGTCACACCCATTCTGACCCTTGGAACCCCTTCTGAACCATGGGAGAAGAAGAAAGAATCATGAACAAAGAATAAGATTATAAGTGTGGTAGAGACTAAGGAATATTAGTATCATTAATGACACTGATCATATATATATTTTCCAAAAGACAAACATACTGCAAACTGTGTTTATGTTGTCGCAAAAAATAGATAGCTAACATTACTAATTTTATGTACTGGATCAGAATTCTGTACTGGATCATGTATGGGTTCTTTCTTGGTTATTTTCAAAGGGGCAGCTTTGTTAGGCTGTTCCATCATTTAAAAAAATCTGGCACCTTTAAGAGTAACAGTTCATTCTTAGTTATTTGTTTTGCTTGTCAGATTTTTTTTTCCTTTCTGTTCTTACCATGTTTACTGGTATGTGTCCATACATTGTCAGGAATTACCTGAATACCATTAAAGCAGAAGAGAGCAAAGAGCTGTGCAATCGAAACCCACCAAGGGAATGTACATGTGCTAAATAAATGTGTGCAATCCTAATATTAAATTGCTACAATTGCACATTTGAACTATACTTTGATGAGAACAAAGGGCCATGGTTTTTACATTTCTACTTTTTAGAATGACTACCGCAAGCTGTCTATGCAATGCAAGGATTTTGTGGTTGGTGTCCTTGACCTCTGCCGAGACTCTGAGGAGGTAGAAGCCATTCTAAATGGAGATTTGGAAGCTGAGCCAGTGGAAGCCCAGAGACACAGAGCTTCACTGAGTCGTGTCAAACTGGCAATTAAGTATGAAGTCAAAAAGGTAAGTAGCTGACTCTTAAAAAAGCATGATATTTGATGCATTGCGTCATAAACTGTCTGTGTTAATAACCATAACTGCTGCAGTAAGGATCTAGTGGAAGTATTGTATGGGGTCTACATTCTCCTAGAATAATTCATTGTTGTCAAACTAATGTCAGAGTCTGACAACTGAGAAATTGGCCTTTTTAAATGAAAAAGATAAAAGGGCCTGTTGTACATGATCCAATTAATATAACTGGAGGGAAGTGGCAAAACTCACAACCTGTGCATGGAGAAGGACCCAATTTCATTCCATGGTAGTTAAGACTGGAAAAATTCCTTCCTGAAATCCTGAAGAGCTGCTGTTAGTTGATCCACTAGGCTAGAGGAATCAATGGTCTCAGTTGGTATAAGGTAGATTCTTGGATTCTTTTCTCAACTAAAGATTTGAAAGACAAATCAAGACACTGCCCTTGACATAAATAAGAAGATTGAGGAAATGACTCTTTTGTAATACTGCATATACGCTATGATGCTGTTGACGGCACTGCTGTTTCAGTTGGTCCTCCTGAATGGGAGCAATACAGCCGGAGTTTAGCATTTGTATGGCCCATTGAGTTCAATCTGACAAAACAATATATTTATGCAAATTTCCAGTTGTGGGAATTGTGCAACTCTTTGGATAAAACACTTCCATGATGGATGACAACAGAAGGACAATGGCACCTTCCATTTATTTACATCTGATGGGTCGAGATTAATAGTCACATCCTCAGAGAAAGCAAGCTTTTTCACAGCTCCCATTGCAGATTACATTCTGTTATAGTCAGCCACCTGTTCAAGTAGACCTACTGAATTGGACTGCTGTGCCTTAATTAACTATGATCAGTATGGAGTCAGGTTCTTCAGAGTCGTCACTTTCAAACAAATATTTAATTCTATTTAATGTTTATTAACATATTTAAAACCAGAGCTTGGAAAAGCAGTTGGTGGATTCTGGGAATTGTAATCCAAAACAGTTTCCCCAAGCTCGCTCTTGTGCATGCTATGACAACTTTCCATAATGCATTGCCTTTGATTCTTGTGGTGCACACATTAAATATACTTCTTGAAGTTGGCAACTTCAAGAAGTATATTTAATTTATGGGATGAAGAAGGTTCTGTGTAGTGTGCATGCTTGGTTTCCTAGTAGTGGTGTGGCGTTTCCCAGGGACATGGCTTGGTAACCCTAATTGTGTGGAAGGGGGTCAAATTGACAGTTTAGGAGGCTGCTGTGCAGATGGTGCATACCATGAAATCAGTGTACAGAACAGCCTTAGGTGATTTGGAAAGATAAAGATGCTTTTTGCCTTCTGCAATACAAAAACAAAACCTTCTGCTTCTCCAACCATGTGGGCTTTTTGAACACGACTCAACTAATTAGGTCCTGCTGGGCTTTAAAAATTGTTGTATTTTCAAGGGCCTGCTGTTTGTATAACCTTTTAGGACTTTGGAATTTTTTAGCACTGAGCACTATGTACTGTTATGCTACAGCGATGCACATTAGAGACTCTGTTAAGACAATTACGTATATCAAGTATAGTGTTTCCATGCTACTGTTGAGAATCAACTGCCTTTATAAAAGTGGGTTCTGTGACTGTGTAGGTGTCTTAAGTCTGAGGGAAGGTTTTAGCATTAATGCATTGCTTTAAAACTGGGGAGCCTCTGGCCCATGAGATGTTGGTGAATTCCTGCTCCTTTCATCCTTTACTGCTGGCCAGGCTTCTGGAGGCTGATAGAAACCGGAGTCCTGCAACATCTGGAGGACCACAGATTCCACATCCCTTCTCAACTTCGTCATTTCAAAGCACTATTACTACTTTGTATGTTTCTTTGCCTCTGGCCCAAAGTTGTCAGTGGAATTATACAAAAGTTTTCTTCTGCAGATAACTCAGTCATAGATTAGGTTTTCAGTTATAAGTACTGCAGGATTTAGTTTCTCTGTATATGCCAGAAAGAAAATATAGATAATACTCAAGTAACATGCTTTCTTACAGTATTTGTAACATGCCAGGATCTTTCATGTTTAGTATTTAAATAACTTAAAATTATATTATTTATTTCTCCTCTGCTATAAAAAGAAATAAAATGGAAGTGCTTGAGTTTAAGATTTTGGGATTGAAGGAAACATAAATTCTTTGGACAGGAAATGTTGTTTATTATTAGCCTATATTATAAAGTCTCTTATACTTCGAAAGAGTCCATAGAAAACTCAATTTCTTCTTGCTGAATGGATTGCCTTCCTGTTCATATTTTGAGTTAAATGGAAGTTGATTTAAGCTCTGGGGCAAGTGTGACTAGCATACTAGATGATAATAAATAATAGTTAAAGGCATCTTTTGTGAGAGGCAGTGCAACAGAAATTCAGAAGGTGAGACTGAGAATAGGTGGTGGCTATGGGAGACATTGAGGATAAAAAAGACTCATCCCACAGCAATTGAAGCTAGTGGAGCTATGTAGAGATGCAATAATTTCAAAAGGTTCTGATTTCGTTTACCAAGAAGATGAAAGGAAATGCAGCTACAGTTATTAGCAGCAGCCCTAACATGTTTCAGGTATTCACTGAATTGGTTTTAAAAGATAGCTAAAATATCCATTGACAGATCTCTCTTGTTTTCTCTACCATTCTCTCCCACCAAATTCTTTAGTCTTTCACAGCTAGAAACAAATAGAAGCAAATGGAAAAAATTAAATATTTACAGTCTGTGTTGTAATGGTTGTAATTCAGATATTCCAAAAAGCTGTGCAACCGGAACCACCATGTTTAAAAGCAAGGTATCTTGGGCCTGACTGTTGAGATCTAGATAATACCCTGCCTGCGGCTATAGCTGTGACTATAACTGTGTAGTGTGAAAGGGCCCTGAGTTTATGTAGTGCTATAATTGCCGGGATAAGAGACAGGATTTGACTTGACCATGGAAACACACTGGATGACCTTGGGTATGTCACATGCTCTCAGCCCCAGAAAACCTCATGATAGGTTTGCCTTAGGGTCACCATAAGTCAGAAACAACTTGAAGGCACACATCATCATCAACAGCAATTGTGCTATAGTGCTATAATTGTATGGTGTGAAAGGCACTTGAAGAAAACTGAAAACTCTAAGGCCCTTATGGCACAACATTGTCATCCTGGCAAAACCACACATTGTTCCTGGTCCAGGACCTGTGCCATCGCATGATGTTGTTGTGGACCAGCTGCTATCATGTGCTGTCTGTGGGAAGCCCACCCTTTTTCATTACCAGAAAACAATCCTGTAATGGCCCCCTTTCCCACCACGATCCTGTCAGCTGTGGGTGTGCAGTAAGGGCCAAAGCACTTTATTGCTCTTCCTTCCTCAGTACAGCACAAGAACCAACCAATCATGAGTTGTGGGGCAGGGAGAGGGACTCTGCAGAGGGAAGAACAGTGTGCCTGATGCTACCCATCTGCAGAAATCTGACAGGGTGCAGTGGAGAGCATTCATGGCTTGATCTCCTCACAGAAATGGCAATGCTTGGATCCCACCAGAACAACATGCTATTGGGGCATAGTGCAGTAAGGATGGGACACTCAGGCCCTTTCCACATGCGGAGGAAGAAACAGGTGAAAACACGCTAAAATGGAGCTTAACTGCAACCGGGTAAGTCTGTTGCCACGTGGAGCAGCGTGAGTTCGCTGCTCCACACTCGTCGGCGTCCCGTGGCATCCAAAATGGCGGTTCCCGGCTGGCGGAGGCTCTCCACCAACCAGAGAAGCTCACCAGCTGGAAGCCCGCCCCATGGCAGGTCTGCAGGCACACACTTGTGTGCGCCTGCAAATCTACACTGGGTGCTGTGATGGGGCTGCATGCCCCGTGCTTTTTAAAAACCTTATGAAAAGTGGTTTTTAAAAAGTACGCGGCGCGGCCGCTTCCGGTCGCTCCCGCGCGGATTGGGGTGTGGAACTATGCAAAAGTAGTCTGCCCGAATCTACTTTATGGTGTAGACGACCTCCATCAGAGGTTGCTCTACACCGTTTTTTAACCCCCTTTGGAAAGGGCCTCAGTCTCCCTCCCACAAGCCTTTTAATCTTTACTTCCTTCCCTGCCTTCAAGTTTACCTATTTCTTATTGCATAGCAACAGCAGGTGTGATGGAATGTTGTGCATTTTGTTGCACTTTGTTCTTGATGGGCTTTCCTATTCATCCCTCTCCATGCAACCTTATTACCTTCTAACAAATTTGCCTTCCAGATATGAAAAGTACTAAATAGGCAATAGAGTTTCATACTAACAAAAAAGAGAGCTATGAATTTCAGGTGATTAGTCTGTAATGATGAGCTGTGATTTGTATTTTAAGAACCTGTAAATGGAAATCAGCCTATACTGATTCTCAATCTTAAATCCACATTTAGCTGACAAGTAATTATTATGGCTTTTTTATATTACTCTCTATCTTCTTTCAAGCTTAAAGTGAATTAATATGTGATCTGTTAAAGTCACCCTGGCATATTTAGATAAATTCTTTTAGCATTTAGTAGGTTAAAAGCTGAAGAACTCATTCCTTTTTTAAAAATCACGACCACAAATTAAAACCTTCCTAGTGGGGAGACTCTCTCTGTTGTCTGCTGCAGGATGTAATTTTTTTCAAAGTGGTTTAACTGATGTCTGCATAATTCTGTTTCATCTAGTGACAACAGAAAGTATATTATTCCATGTTGATTAAAAACAGGATGATGAGTGTGAGCATATTTATGTTTGTATCTTAATAATGTTTTGAATAAGTAGCTTCAAAGGGATAACTCACTTTAAGGCTTCCTTTTGTGCTGAAGAATCATTCATCTATTAAAATTCTTTTATTGAAATTCTCATATGCCTTGTGCATATACTAATAAAAAAATTAATTTTGTTGGAACATTCATACTTAGTTTACTTACATGCAAGTTACAGTGTTTTCTTAGACTGCCATATTGCTGAACAAATCACTACTAACTTGACAATTTTTAATACTCTAAGTGATTGGAAGCTAATGCCCTGGGCAAGGCAAATGTAATGGCTTCCAAATGGCTACTAATATGTGGCATTACAACAGCCCTTCAACAATAGCTTTTTGAATCTGCAGCCTATTAAATCAGCACCTGTAGAGGTGATGTGAGCTGCAGCTAAGTCAAGTCTCTGTATCCCCACAAGCATTCTTACTTCTTGTATTTTCCTATGCTTACTCTTTGTAGGCCATACAAACAATGAACAGTACAATAATTATTTGTGAATAATTGGTGCAGTGTGGGAGAAATATAGGCACCTGAAACACAGTACAGTGGCTAAAAGACTGTGGTCTGTTTCACACTGCATAATTATAGCAGTTTGATTACATGTTAACTGCCATGATTCTGTCCTAGGGAATCCTGTAATTTCGTGAGATATTTAAAGTTTTCTGGCAGAAAATTTTAGTGTATCACTAAACTAAGCCATGGTAGTTAAAGTGGAAAGCAACATGCTATAATTGTGTAGTGTGAAAAAATAATAGAATCTTAAGGCTGGAAAATACTGCAAGGGCCATCTAGATAACCCACCCACCCCGTCTGCAGGAATGTGCCATGCACACAACTTAAGAACTCCTAAGATGTCTATCCAATCTCTATTTAAAGATCCATAAAGAAGGAGAATCTACCTCCTTCTCCACTATCTGTCCAACTGTGGAACAGCTCTTAACACTAAAGAATATTTACGTCCTAATGTTTAGGGAATCTTTTTTCTTTTAATTTGTACCCATTGGTTCATGTTCTAGTCTCTGGTGTAGCAGAAAACAAGCTTTCTCCATCTTTTATATATCATCCCTTCAGATGGGTTCCTCATAAGAACTGGTTTCCAGCCTCTGATCTTCTTGGACACATTACAGCTTTGACATTGTGGTGCCAAGAACTGAACACTATATTCCAGATGAGGTCTGACCAAAGCAGAATAGAGTGGCACTGCTGCTTCCCCAACCTGGACACTGTACTCCTGTTGATGCAGCCTATAATTGCATTGGCTCTTTTGGCTTCTGCATCATATTGTTGCCTCATGTTTAGTTTGTGGTCTGCTATGACCCAAATGCTTTTCATATGTACTGCTTTCAAGGCAAGTGTCACCCATCCCGTATTTGTACATTTCATTCTTCCTACCTTTTTATCCCTATTGAAATTTATTGTGCTAGTTTTGGGTCAACTCTTCAAGGTCATTCTGAATTCTGATCCTGTCTTCTGGATCCCCCAGGTTGGTATTATCAGCAAATTCGATATGCATGCCTTCTATTCAATCATCTATATCATTTATAAAGATGTTGAACAATACCGGTTCCAGGACAGAACTCTGAAGTAGCCCCCGAACACCTCACTTCTGTGCAGGAAAAGTTCTTTCCAGGCCTCAAGAGACCTCTCTGTGTGTGGCAAAAAGTGTGTGAGGGAGGAAATAGAGTATCCTAGAGTAGGGACTCATTAGCTGGCTGGCAGGAAGGAATATTGGTCGGGAGCACCCCACACTGAGTGATTTTGTAGCAAGTGCACCTTGTGAGGAAACGTTTTGCTTTATTTTCTTACTGTGCACAGGGCTACCAATTTAGTTTGGTGCTTGTATGTACAGTACCAGAGTTTAAATATAAAAGAATAATCACATCTGTGAAAAGATGTTTAAAATAAAATCCTCATTTGCACAAAAAAGAGCAATTGTTAATATTTTTAGTTTCTCAAGTTTCATATCTTCAGTCTCCTTTGAGCCTGTGGAGGTGTTACTGTGATGTTAGCAACATGTCAAATAAACAAACCTAATAATAGCATAAGATTGTATGGTGGTAACAATCAGTACATTCAGAAGCCTTTAGAAACTTAAAATAGCCCATTTTGGGAAACATGCAATTTAATATTATTTTTGAGGTAGCTGCATTCATTTGGAGAACAGTGGCAACATGGAAATAGGTTGCTACAATATAATTGTAGAAGCTGATCACAAAGTTATAAAACGTTTAGTGGAATTATACTGGCAACATAAAAATCAAATGGAATATTTTAATATCATTAATAATGCCCAGTGAGACATTCCACGTGACTTAATATATCAAGTCTGTAAATATACATGTCTCCATTTACAAGTGTGTTTTATGTAATTTACCAGTTGACCTATACCCAGAGCTGCCCAGTTCTGTACCTAAAATCCTCGGTGGGATCTATGGACTTTTCTATTTCCCTGCCCCTGCCTTTTGCCACAGTAATAATAGCTCTGAGAGATCGCTCCTGCATTCCATTTTTAACCCGAGGAATCTTAGCATAAGAAAGCCATCTCTTGTTTCTAGCCCTTAAACAAAAAGTCAACTCAGGTCACTTCTTGTTGGGAAGAAAAGGCCATTCTTGGACCTGAAACAACCAAGACAGCACCCAAACATGGGGAAAAAAAATCTCTTTGGGGTGTTGGGAGGCATTTGGGGGGAAAAAAATCCACCCAGTTTTTGGCAAAGGATGCAGCCCTTCAAAGGCAGTATGACCCAGCAGTTGCCTTCTCTTGATCTACACAGCCAATAATGGTCAATGATCATTCTCAGCACTATCTGGAAATACGAGGGTTTGAACCTGGGATCTTACACATACATGACATGGCTTCTGTCACTGAATTACAGCCCTTTAAAGGTACCCTTCAGCTGACAGAAGGGCTATCCTACACACAGAAGTAGGAGAAGGCTGGAAAACCATTGGTCTTCCAAATGTTTCAGATTGCATTTCCCCAGTCTCTTACCAGTAGCCATGCTGAATGGAGTCAATTGAAATTTGAGGGTGAAATTCCCATCCTTAAACTAAAGTTTTCTTTGGATTAATTCTACTTTTCCAAAGATTTTGTTCCCTTTATTCTACGCCTGTGCAAACATTTCTGCAAGAAGCTTGAGAATGCCTATTTAATCTGTTTTACATCTGGTTGAACACAACTGTGGAACACTTTCTATCATAGTTTTTGCACCAAACCCTGTTGTTTGAATTCAGTCATTAGTAGTGAGTGAAGTGATTTCCAAAGTAAATTCACTTTTAATTGGTGCAGTGCAATGGGGGGGCAGAATTTTCCAACTCCCTTAATTTTTACACTTATATCTTGCCTTTCCTCCAGTGTGCTTATGTAGTCCTTTTACTTTTCACTTTATCTTCATAAGAACTCTCTGAGGTATGTGAGGCTGAGGAAGAGCGTTTGGCTCAAGATTCTAGTCCCTACAGCTTGGGGAGACTAGACCCTGATCTCTCCAAGCCTCAGTCCAACAGTCTTAACTACTACACTACACTTATTCACACAGCCCCATCCGTATTTGAGCCAAGAAATGGATGTGCCACAAGCAGTGATGTGGAAATACCAGGTTGCTGAATGGATGGATGGCTGCCCTATTGTTGTAAACCCTGGTGTCCAAATGACTTCATGTTGACTCCTGACTTGTGGCAAATCTATAATGGGCATTTCTTTGCAAGATTTACTCAAAGGAATTTTGTTTTTGCCTTCTTCTAATGTTGAGAGAGTGTGACTTACCCAAGGCTTTGGCTTTGCCAAAGTGGCTTTGCATAGCTGAATAGGAATTTGAACCCTGATCTCCTGGAGTCCTAGTCCAGCACTCACACTGCTACCCTAGGCAAGTTCCAACATTCTTTTCCTGCCTAAAAATGAGAATGAGCTTTCCACTATTTTGGTGGTTGTAACTGATGAGAAGGGTAATCCTACTTTACACTGGTGAAATGGTACAGATGGCTGGCACACTGACTACTTGCTGTGTCTTATGTCCTGCCATTTCTTTTTTGGGCCTAGTCCTGTCTGATTTTGGAAGCTAAACAGAGTCGGCTCTGGTTAATATTGGATGGGAGACCACCAACAAATACCAGGTGCTGTGGTCTTTAGTTCAGAGGAGGGAACTGGAAAAAACACCTGTGAGTATTCTTTGCCTGAGAAAATCCTATGAAATTCATGGGGCTGACATGAGTAGACAGGTGACTTGAATGAACATATATAGGAGCTGGCTAGGTTTCTCCAGCTGCTGGCTGCAGTGTGAGAGAATTAATTATCGCTGCCTCAGGGCCAATAGAGTCACTTTGATTCCCAGGGCATGTTGGAGAAAAGAAAGAGGTTAGGATTATAGTGTCTCCACCCTGGTCCTTTGTTTCTTTCTGCTTGTCTGCTGGAGTATCTGGAACGCCTGTGTTAGTGGAGCTTTCCATGTGGTATAGGTGATTTCTGCTGGCAGACTTGGCCTCTGTTAATGGAGCAACTGTTGCACTTCAGTAACCCCTAGCCTGCACTCAGCAGTAGGGGTATGATTCACAGATACTAAAAGGTTTTATGGAAATCCTGATACAACCATTTCCAACTGACTAAGACAGTTCCATTCGTTTGCAGGCAGTGAGAGGTAATGTTGCAATAGATTAATTACATGTGCTGAGGTGCCTGTTTAACATCATTTTCTTCTGTTTTCCCCACAGTTTGTGGCCCATCCAAACTGTCAGCAACAGCTGTTGACTATCTGGTATGAAAATCTCTCAGGATTACGGGAACAGGCCATTGCAATCAAGTGTCTTGTTGTGTTGGTGGTTGCACTGGGCCTTCCATTTCTTGCCATTGGGTATTGGATTGCACCATGCAGCAGGGTACAGGATTTTTAAATTGGGTTTTTGGGGTTTTTGTGTGTGTGTAAATAAATTACATTTGGAAAATTGTCTGTTAGTCTGCATGCCTTTCTTTAGAGGAGAGACACACTAAAGTTGATGCCTAGCTCAAACAAATTGTACTACTGGTATAATTGTTGTTATTCTATTAATTTCTGTTACGCATTTTGGTGCACAAAATGTTTTATAGTCCTGATCTCGTAATTCTGCTCAGTGAATGAATTTGCTGTATGCATGTGTTTGCCACTAGAAGGGAGTTTCTATTTATTGCAGGTAAAATAATCTCAAAAGTTATAATATAGGCACTTCAAGATAAAATATTATAGTTGTTTGTTTGGATTATTTAGGGTATGTGCCCTGCATATGATATCCTTTCCCCATATTATGATAAGTAATCCATTGGACATTAAAAATAGCCCATCTTGTTAAGCCCACTAGCAATTGGAACAGTGTTTGTGAGAGAGAGGAGGAGAGAGGGAAGCACTAAACAAGCAGAGTTAAAGAGTTATTGAGGCTCCAGGCAAGAGTGGAGCCCAGGAGTTTTTACTGGATTCAAGATTGGAAACAAGCATTGGTGTACTTGAAGCATTCTGTGAAGAGATGGTTTTCAAAATTCACTTTAATGTTAGTTATTTAAAATACATAAATCAATAAATTAAAATAAACCATACTTCATCGAAACACATTTACAGTGTGATTTACAAAAGAACAAAGATTATGTAGCAGTTATATTTCCATACTGCTTATTAGTGCTAAGCACTCCATAAGTGATTTACAATATGTTAGCTAATTGCCCCCAACAAGCTGGGTACTCATTTACCAACCTACAGAAGGGTACAGGCTGAGTCAACCTGGAGCCCTGCAGGTTTGAACTCACAGCGTTGTGACTGCAGTACTGACATTTAACCACCAGGGCTTGACAGTCATGTCTAGAAATGATCCTATTGTTTCGCTGCTAGTACATGTGGAGAAGTAGTAAAATGTAGCATTAGTTGCATCTGTTTTCAGGTTCTGGGATATTTCTTGAACATGGGAAGCTTCATACAAATCAACAAACAAACAATGTTTTGCTTTGCTTTCTCAGCTTGGAAAAGTTCTCCGAAGCCCATTCATGAAGTTTGTGGCACATGCAGCATCTTTCATCATTTTCTTGGGGCTGCTGGTATTCAATGCCTCAGATAGATTTGAAGGCATCTCAGTATTACCAAATGAGACTGTTGTTGATTACCCTAAACAGATCTTTAGGGTTAAGACTACACAATTCACTTGGACGGAGATGTTGATCATGGTGTGGGTGCTTGGTATGTATATCACCTCCTTTCGCATTACTTAATTTATCTTTTACATAACTTATGGATAGAACATGACTTGTGGATAAAAATGCTCTTCACCACAGCTGCTGCATATCGTTCTAGTAGTGTTTCTGAGCAGAGCCTGGACAGACATATCAACACCATTATGGTTCAGAAAACAGATTGTAAAATGTAACAATCTGGAGTTCACCAGACTTTTTGCCCAATGCTTTATATGTTGAATACAAATTACAGCATTTGCATTGAACACCCAGGACATCTGGGAAGAAGATTTTCTTGCCCCCCCCCATTGCACCATCACCTAAAAAGAGGCAAAGGAAACAGCAAGAGAGGGAGAGAGGCTAGCTAGTTAAATGTTCCTTTGTTTCCATATTTAGACTGGATTGATAGTATTTTTCAGAGTTTGCTTCAACAAGCTCTGGTGATTCCACAGCTTCTTTTCACCAAACCTTTAGAGTATCTTTAAGCCTCTAAAATCCCTTTGTTTTTTCTTGTTCTATGTGATCATCTAGTGTTTGCAGGTTTTCTGCTACTATTTGGTGGTAGTGACATCAGTCCTGTTCAGTCATGGCTGATATCCACATGTTCCGCTTCCACTTTAGTGCAGAGTAGGGCAGAGCCTAGAAAAATTCCTCTCTTAGATTACAGGTTCTGTAAACTCCCAGCCAATATGGCTACCTGGCTGTCCTGTTTTGCTGGAACCCTTCCTGGTTGAAAAGCTTCCTACCTTCATGAATATGTCTGAGACTGAATACATAGTGAAGAATAAATGGTGGTCCGCTACAACATTCTCTGTGTCTGGGAGTACTGGCAGCTACTCAGCTATGCCAGCATGCCTGATTATTTCAGTGATTTATGGTTCATGCTGACAAGTGTGCACATATACATGTACATGTCGCTATGCTACTGCAGTCTGCAAATATTTTAACTCACATTGTGAGCTACCTTGTCTCCCATCTTGGCAATAAGGCAGGATATTAAAAAAAATACATAAACGAGGGCTGAATATGTATGTGTGTGCAAATTACCCTTAAGAATCAGATTTCAAGTCAATCACTCTTCAGAGGATTTTTTTTTCTTTTTTTTTACAAATTGTAAGGCACTACTCTCATTTTATCTGTGTGAAATATGGAAAGGCTCTTTGAATTGTGTACTCACTCTTCTAGCCAGCTCTCACTGTATGTAGAAGGTATTTTCTTCTGGGAATCCTGTGTTTGAAGATGACATCCTTCTCGCTTTGTGATTTAGAATTTGCTTTATAATTCATCTGTGTATATCTGGCACTGAACATTTATTAGAGTGATTCCAAGGAGATTTCAATCCAGCACCTTGTTTTTAAAGGGGCAGTTGTTTTCATTCTATAGGCGAGAGAAACCGAGACTATCTAAATGGATTATTTATAAAGATATATTAAAATGTCAAGGAGAAAGCATCTACTTAAAAAGTAAAGAAGAACTGGCCGAATGTGGTATAACGACTCATTGGCTGTTACAGAGGCAGTTAACAGAGAAGTTTAAAATGGGTCAAAAAGTAATTGGTATAGAAACTAAGGAGAATGATCTGGATAAACTGGTAAAATCAGGAGCAGAACATCGAATTGCAAAATTATATAAGTTGTTGTTAGCACGGGATTTAGAAAAAGAAATTGTGAAAGAAAACATGATAAAATGGGCACAGAATATAGGGCACCCTATTCAATTAGATAGTTGGGAAGGTTCTTGGAACATGATAAATAGATCAGTAAAAAGTGTATCTCTAAAAGAGAATTACTATAAAATCTTTTATAGATGGTATTATACCCCTGCTCATTTAGCAAAAATGACTAAAACCAAGAATGATAAGTGTCGGAAGTGTAAACAGAAGGGAACCCTATATCATTTATGGTGGACATGCCAGAAAGCTAAAAAATGTTGGGCTCAGGTACATAATAAAATAACAACAATATCAGGATTGGCGTTTACAGTGCAACCTGAAATATATTTGTTGAATATCTACGATGGTATAAAATTGTTAAAGAAAAGATCTCAAAGAAAGCTATTAACTTATATGATTATTGTGGCTAGAATGGTATATGCAAGCAAGTGGAAGCAGGAAGAAATACCATAAATACAAGACTGGCTAATTAAGATGTATGACTTAATCGAAATGGATAAATTAACAACAATGATATCCAAAAACTCTATGAAACAATTTAAGGAAGATTGGCAACCTCTTTTATTTATACTTGAAACTGAATGAGGAAAACTTGCCATTAAAGGAATAGAAGAATAAGGGTAATTAAACAAAACAGAATAAAAGAAAAAGGCAAAAGGGGAGAATATGTAATATGGGTAAAGGGAAGGTAAAAATAAAAATAAAAGATGTGTAATTTAGAAAAGAAAAACTGCAGATGAAAGAAAACCAAAGAAGTAGTGAGAATATTGAAGTAGGAGATTCTGAGTGAAAGTAATTTGAGTTGATATTGTAATACACAAAGAGCCAATCGAATGAAAGAAAATAGAGATTTACGGAAAGAGATATGTGGTATAAGTTTTAGTTGGTCATTACTATCTAGGAATAACCAATATGATTTGAGAAAAAAGAATAAAAGGAAGAATATTATATGAAGAAACAACGGAGTAATTATATAACTGAGTAATGAAGTGTTGTGTTATAGGTAAATTAAGAAAAATATTAACTGTAAATAATAGACTGATAAAATGTTAGTTGTGGACGAGGAGTTGAAGAACCTGATCAGGATTAATGGTTTCTTTTACATAAGCAATGTATATATATAGTTTTGGTTTTGGTTTTTTTTAATATGTTTAAACAGATTTATTGTGAATGGAAATTCGAAGATTAAACATGGTTATATTGTTATATCGGTTAATAAAGAGATTTGAAAATAAAGGGGCAGTTGTTTTATTTTTAGAGTTGTATGGTTGCCTCCTCCCTATAACTCAATCACTCCAATATTGTTAGAAACTATCATATAAAATATTGGGTATTTATAATAACAGACTACAATGGTCATGTTATTCTTTTCTTGAAAGAAAGAAATACTTTGGGAGCTGGTAATTAAAAAAAAAACCCAGGAAAGCTGATACTTATAATCTATGGCTTCAGAGAAGGTCAGAAGAGAAATCATAACTTTTGTGCGTACAGGTGCCATTAGGGAGACATGTGAGTAGCAATTTTGAATGGTGCAACAGCTGTGGCCTTTCCTAAACAGAGATAACTAAGCAGAGATAACCTGTAGTCCACACACTAGTAATTTCACACTTAGACTACTGTAATACACTCTGTATGGAGCTGCCCTTGATGATAATGATTCTGAAACTATAACTAGTGCAAAATGTAGCAGCAGGGTTGCTGAACAAAATACCCACATAACATAATGTGGTTTTAAAGGAGTTGCACTGGCTGCCAATTAACTTTTGGTCCGAATTCAAGGTGCTGGTGATGACATTTAAGTCCTAAATGGCTTGGAACCTTAATACTTGAAGGAGCATTTCTGTCTACATGTACCTGCCCAAGAACACAGGCCTGTAAGTGGAGACTTCCTCTGTGTTCTGCCAGTGGAACAATACAAAATGGGAGGACGTGGAAGAAGGCTGTCC
Source organism: Ctenosaura bakeri (assembly GCA_948474755.1). Taxonomy (NCBI): domain Eukaryota; kingdom Metazoa; phylum Chordata; class Lepidosauria; order Squamata; family Iguanidae; genus Ctenosaura; species Ctenosaura bakeri. The sequence continues at coordinate 10,175 of CAOLHI010002452.1, read as the reverse complement.
AAACTGTGGCCTCACTTTGGAGGTCCAACTAGTGCCAGTGATGATTTCTGCCTGATGCCAAGCAAAGCGTGGCTTTTGATTAAAACTTTCAGGACCTAATTTACTTTTAATTTTATATGTACTTGGGTTTAAATTGTTGTAGCCTTTTAAAATGTTTTAACTTGCTGAATTATTTAATATATTTTTATTCTGTTTAAATTATTTTATTATTTTAATCTGGAATTGTTCTAAATTGCTTCTGTTTTTTTTAAAAATTTGTATGCTGCCCTGAGGACCCTCAATAAAGGATACTATAGGAGTATTTAAACAAATATTGGGGCTGCCCCTTCCTAGGACAAACAAGGAATAACAACCTCTTGGAGAAGAAGCTGGAAGGAAGTAGAGCCTAACAATAGCAATATTCAGCTCCCAACAGAAAAGACAGGGGTGGGACATTATTTGTGTAAAATGCAAATTAGCTGCCCTCTCACAACACATGGTCCTTCCTGATGTTGCTTTGGTTCTTTTTAAATAATCCTCTTCAGTGTGGTTGATCTGGCTTCCCAGTCGTCACTATTAGCAGCTATTTGCAAGGTGACATAAATATATGCATGGGCTTCATATGTAATAACTTCCTGATTAGACTGCTGTGAGATCCATGAATTTTTCCACATGAAATAGACCTATTTTGTCTTATGTGAATTATGTGAATTTGATCTGATGCAGACTTAATCCTACATGAGTGTATTTTGTACTGCAGTCCCCAAATTAAAGAGTGTTGGGGTACCTTAAAAACGAATCAGTTTTGGCATAAGCTTTTGTGGGGGTTATAGCCTGCTATATCAAATGCTCACAATCCATAGATATTGCCACTCCATCTGTAGAAGGGAGCTATATCCCATGAAAGCTTATGCCCAGCAAAATCTGTTTGTCTTTAAGGTGTACAGGACTCTTTCTTGTTTTTGCTACAACAGTCTAACACAACTGCTGCCTTGGAAATTACTTCTGTTTTAATAACCTTGATAATCTTTTTATTGTGTTTCATTGCACTGCTTTTTTCAGGTATGATGTGGTCTGAATGCAAGGAGCTCTGGCTAGAAGGACCCCGGGAATATATTTTGCAGCTGTGGAATGTTCTGGATTTTGGGATGTTATCTATTTTCATTGCTGCTTTCACAGCCAGGCTATTAGCATTCCTGCAGGCTACAAAAGCACAGCAGTATGTGGACAACAACATTCAAGAGCCAAGCCTCTCTGTGGTCACACTTCCACCAGATATAGAATATTTTACTTATGGTAAGTTTAAAGAAGCTGCACTGTTTCTGATTTTTTTTTAAAAAAGTCCTTTTAAAGAAATAGGATGATGAATACCATTTTTAAAAGACAATGACCTTATATCAGTACTAGCTGCAAGGTGCAACATTTTTGTTTACTCTTAGTTCATTGTGCCTGAAGTTTTGGAGCTTTGTTGTTTTTCACTATACCACTGTAATGTATAGAAGACAGCATAAGCTTTAAAAGATGCGAAAAAATTATTGAAATAAATGCATCTTTATACCAAGTATGAATTGATGCTGCTGGAATCTGCAAAGAAGATGACTAACAATTACTTGACTGGTGTGTAGAAAAAATTGCTCATAATGTATGTGAAGACTAGGTACCAAAAAAAATCTACTTAGTTACATTATCCTTTGTCTGTATAAAGATGTATACACTTCTAACTACCAGAGACTTATTTTATTTTTTGAAAACAATGAAAAATGGATAAAAAATGAAGAATTTCTCATTAATGTCATTTCTTCCAGCTCGAGATAAATGGCTTCCATCTGATCCGCAGATCATATCAGAAGGTCTTTATGCAATAGCTGTTGTGCTTAGTTTCTCTCGGATTGCTTATATCCTGCCTGCGAATGAAAGTTTTGGCCCTTTGCAGATTTCACTTGGAAGGACTGTGAAAGACATTTTCAAGTTTATGGTTCTTTTTATTATGGTGTTTCTTGCATTTATGATTGGGATGTTCATACTATATTCCTACTATCTTGGAGCCAAAGTAAATGCTGCTTTTACTACGTAAGTAACAAGTTATATTTATGCAATAAGAAGGGCAAAATTATCCCCCTGAATTCCATTTCTGATGCAGTCAGATGGAGGTTTGCACTAAAGATTGGTTTACCTGTGCATGTACATCACAATTACAGATCACTTAGTTCTTGGGGATGGATTCAGACCATAGTATTTTACACATTTACATTGACAAAAACAGACAGGCTGGTACCCAAAGGAAGTTGCAATTAAAAATAGACGATGGTGAAGAACAGCAGAGGGGAGGGGGAAATGCTGATAAAGATGGTTGGATGTCAGAGAATGTAGTTATGTATATTTCAAGATTTGTTGCAGCTCAGAAGGATGATTAAGGGTCTGACTAGAAATCACATACTGTCCATTTGTGTAGCTGCATGAAGTGGTGGATGCCTGTAGAGTATGTGATGTTAACTTATACATTGCCAAACTTAATAGCCAGTGGGAAATAAAAAAAAAGAGAAGTAAAATTATAGTGCTAAATTTATCTGTTGTGTCTTTCAGTGAAAACTATCAACTACCTCCATTGTAAAAGTAGTTGTGTCAGGTCAGCGTTCTCTAACCCTCTGCTCTCTGCATGTGTAGAACTATAATTCTAACTATGTTCTACAGCAATGCTGACTGGAAATGGTGACAACTGAAGTCACAATACATCTGCAGATCACCAGTTTGGGGAAGGCTGCTTAAGTGACCTGAAATTATCTAAAACCTTAGGCAACAGTTTTTGCTTTGTAATGGCTGTTTTACACATACAGCTTGTTGTTGTGTGCACCTTCAAGTCATTTCTGACTTATGGCAACCCTAAGGAGGGGTTTATATAGGGGCTGAGTTTGTAACGTGCCCAAGGTCACTCAGTGGGTTTCCATGGCTGAGCAGGGAAGCAGACCCTGGTCTCCAGGGTTGTAGGTTTGAATGTCTCCAACATTCAAACCATTACACCATGTTACTGTATAACATACCATCACTTGCTATTGTATGCATTGGGTGATGAACATATATCATTTGAATACACTTTTGTTCAGAATAGAGGGAACTTTATTTAAGTCCAGAAACTCTTATCTGTGCAGACTCTTAATGCTGAATTACAGGTTGACTTGCTTATATCTACTCTTTGGTGCTGGACTTGTGGTCATCTGTGTGTTCCACTGCTTGAGCATATCAGGATACCTGTTATTCCCACACAGCACTTGATTATGTTGTGCACCTGTTCTGTCTTTAGGGTGATGTTCATATAGTTTAGATTCCAGCCTCTTACAGGTGCTGTTACTTCTAATTCTTCCTCTCTAGAAGGTCAGTGATTCTATGGCAGCTTGTTAATAAGCATTAACATTTGCTTCCTGTTTTTATTATTATTTGCTGCAAATTTTTATAGGCTGTCTAGGACAGAAGATGAATCCTGAGAGAAATGAGCTGCGGTATACAAAATTAGCAATACAAACCACATAAATAGCTCAGCCCATCATTGTCTTTAATAATAGAGACTGACAAGATTCATACAGTTCCACAACTGTACAAAGAATAAAAACATCAATTTTAAAAAAAAATAGACCCCATTGGAGGCAACATCTATTTTATACTCATCTTCCATCAAGTCTGCAGCAACAACAGCTAACTCTGCAGGGAAAGATAGCAAAAATTCCTCAAAAGCAGATTTTTACAATCAGCAAGTTGGCAATAACAACCTAGGTTGTATGCAGTGGAAGAGAGCAATACAAGGGTTTAGTATCCATAACTGCTAGTAAGGGATAAGAGGCAATCTGAAGTCTTGTCAGTTGCCTTCTGTTTTCATATATTCTGAGGAGAGCACACCTGTACTTTCTCTCTGTTCTTGTTTTTCCCTTCTTTCTCACTCTTCCTGTCTTTTCTTTGTGTTGTGACTTCATTTTCATTTCTAAGCCATTTTGGCATGATGAGCTGTATTCTTAATGCTTTAGCAATTTTAAGCTCTTTACAAAGAAATAATGCAAATATCGACGACAACAGCAGCAACAATAATAGTGTGACTAAGTGCTCTTTCAGATGACAAGTTGTTTAGTGTATTCCCATCCTCTTAACTGTTTTTCAGGCACACTGGCTATAATCCAAGGGAGTTATGCACTCTTTCAGTCCATCAAAATTAATGGACTCTTGAGCCCATGTCATTCTGAATTGGATCTAGGATTTGTCCTTCATAGATTGAAGAGTTCCTCTCTATGAAAGCCTTCTAATCCAGCAGAGCATTTCTGGTGGTGAAATATGGGAGGAGGCACATCTTTGCGGATTCTCTCCTCCTGCTGCAGTATTTTAATCCTCCTGTCAAAAGCAGATCTCTTCCAGAGGGTTAGGAGATCCTTTGAAACATCTTGTAGGATGCCGCAGGAGTAGATGGGAATCAGCAAAAATCCCTCGTCCCTGTTTTCATTGGCTGGAGCATTTTGAGTGGAAATTGCTCTGATGTGGTCCCCTTATGGCCTCTTTGTGATCTCATAGCCATTTGGTTGAGGTTGCAGATGCTCATTTCTTATAAAGCAAGAGTTGAATCTGCAGTGGAAAATTGCCACTCACTTTTCCTGGTAGCTGTTGAGCTATTGCCATTTTTCTTAGTTAATTTAAGCTGCAAGACTGCATCTTGGCATATAAAGACATAAAAATGGCAATATGTAACTTTCTCATGTCAAATGTAACTCTATTAATGCAGCTTGCTGTATACAAACATAATTGGCAATATGCCAAGAGGAACTGGGGAATCAATTTCTCTGTGAAAACCTTATGTTGTGCTCATCTTGTTTTGATTAAATGTCAGTGCTGGGATTTTTGGATCTTTTGTGAACATTTTTTTAAAAAAGTAATTACCATATAAAAACATTTAATTTGAATTAATTAGTGTTTCATTCTTCTACACAGAGTTGAAGAAAGTTTCAAGACCTTATTTTGGTCAATATTTGGTTTATCAGAGGTCACATCAGTTGTCCTCAAATATGATCATAAATTCATCGAGAATATTGGCTATGTGTTGTATGGAATATACAATGTAACAATGGTTGTGGTTTTACTCAACATGCTGATTGCCATGATCAACAGCTCATACCAAGAAATTGAGGTAGGTCTCAATATGTTCAACCTTACCTTGGCCTTTAAAAACGTCGTGCATATTATTTATTGTGCATTATACCATAAAATAATAGCCTGGATCCTTAAGGAAGTTCACAGACAAATTGGGCAGGCCTCTGCCAGGTTGTACCTTCTATCTTGTGAAATGTGCTTGAAATCTGAATACAGTAGGTCCCCCATATGCTGCAGGGGATACATTCCTGGGCATACATGGATGACAAAAAACAAAGATGCTACTAAATGCTATATTTTGACCCCCAGCCCAGGTGAGGTGGTGAGGGAGGGAGGAAGCCCATCTGTCCAGCTCTGCCTGCCTGCCTGCCTACCTCCCTTCCTTGTGGGGCTTGGTGAACAGTCCCCTCCCTGGGTGCCAAATCTGGTGGGAGGCCTGTCTGCTCACAACTGTGAGACTCTCTTGGTCAAGGAAGGAGTATCTGTCTCCTTCCTTGGCTGAGAGTGACGTATAGCTCTGCGCGGCTGGACTTTCCATGCCTCTCTCAGCCAAGGAAGGAGTCAGCTTCCCTCCCCAGCCAAGAGAAGTACACATTTCCCCCACCACCATTCTGAGAGAGAAAGGAGGGAGACTCCTTCCTCAGCCAAGAAAGGTGCAGGTGGGAGCTTTTATGCATCTCTTCACTGGGGAGGAAGATTCCTTCATTGGCCAAGAGAAGTGTGGAGAGCAAGGACCCTGGCTGGCAATGGCAGCCGCGGCCCTAAAGTGGATCATGGGTAAGTAAAACTGTGGATACTGGTCTAGCAGATACATACTGTACTTCTTAGAATTTGCTGGGATTGTGGCAGATTAGTTGTATAAACATTTGCAAAATTACATACACTAAATTTAAGACACCACAACTTGATGGATATTTATGGTTCTGTTAAATCTTTTCTGTTGTTACGCTGTTAATCAAATTTGTCATAGCCTATAGTACTTTCTTATATTGTACCCATGTACTCAGCAAAATAATTGGCACATTGAAAGATTTTAAAATCCCAATTTTTCTTTTTTCTTTTTTCTTTTTTCTTGTTTTCTTATCTGAATGTTGTAGTTTTAATTATTTAATTCATTTTATTAATTGCCTCCAGAGTGACATAAAGTGACATTAAGTAAAAATATCATTAAAACCTTCTTATCAGAAAACTATAAGCCCAAGAAGATAACCATAAACAGAATAAAATCCAGGAGCTACAGTTAAAATACAATTAAAACTAGAAACCAGTGAAGTTGATCCAGGATTTGGTGTAATGTGGTGTTCAGATGTACTCCTGACAAATATCTAGCTACCATGTTTTGCAGTAGCTGACATTTTGGAGTACTTTGATAGGATTATTAGACTATGTCTGTTCTGCAGCCACTTAATATCTGGCAATCTAATTCTTGCTGTTTTGTTGATGTACTTAAAAAGATTTATGGCTCAGACACTCCCTACGTGACCTAGCTGGGAAAAAATGGAGTGCATAGGACAGTGCAAGCAAGCAATCTGGTCAGATTATACGTGCATGCTAATTGCTTTGCAGAAGGAGTGTTCCATTAAGATGTACTGGTAGAACTGATGTGCTTTCTGTGGAAAAGATTCAGTGTGGCTGAACTTTAGCTAGGTATACTTTTTGGCAAAAGAGTGCTTGGACCATGAACACTAATATAAGAATGTAGGTGTCCCTGTTTTCATACGTAGAATTTGGTGGATGTTGACTCTTAATGATGTTTTGTTCAGATTGCTTAAATTTAAGGGAAAGTTGAGGGTTGATAAGACCCTCTAATAGTAGTGGTGTACCTAGTATAATTGATACCTGCGCAGATCATTTTTAACACTCCCCTTGTCCTTACAACAAAATTTCCAGGTGATAATAATGAAATGAAATGAGTAATAATAATGCCCAGAAAGGAAAAGCAGACGGTGAAGGTTCTATTTTACTGAAACCATAGTAAAGACTGTGGGTCCCACAGTCTTTCTGAGACCCACAGTAAACATCTGCCTTTCCTCCATAAGGTTTAGTCTATTTATGCATCTGTCTCTGCTTTATGCATCCAGTTCAGCTCTCAAGAAGCCTGGGAAAATAAAATAGAACTGAGATTCTTCTAGACTCTGAATGGTTGCCATTTCTTTGCCCTGTGTGCTGCTGGTATCTTGTAGCTCTGTTAAAAATAACAACAACAATGACAATAATGACAACAATAAACATCTCTGCTCCTTCCAGAGGCCAGGTTTCTCCAGTGTCCAAATGGCAACTTTTGGCAACACTTACCTAGGATGCTGGAGAATAGCAAAAAAACCAACCTCTTTCCCCACAAGACTAGAGGGCTGCTTTCTGCAGTCTATTTCTGCTTCCAGATGGGTTAGAGACTTACTTTTTAAAAATGAAGCCTTAGAGTTCAGGCCAGTTAATACTCCCAACAGGTATGAGGTAGAATGCCTAGAACCTGAAGTTAATCTGGCCAGTCTGGTCACAAAGGAACCCCAAAGTATGAGTCTTGGATAACATTCCCCCAGCTCTTGAAAATCTCCCCTGAACTCACCATCCTGCCGGGAAGAAAAGATGCTGAAGAAGGAAAACTATAATACATATTTGAGAGAAATGAAAAAGAGGCGAGGAAGGAATCTTGTTGTGTGTCTTCAAGTCATTTACAATGGTGACCCTAAGGTGGATCTATCATGGGGTTTTCTGGGGGCTAAGAGTGTGTGATGCATGCAAGGTCACTCAGTGGATTTCCACAGCTAAGCAGGGAATTGAACCCTGGTTTCCAGGGTTATGGTCCAATGCTCAAACCACTATACATGCTGGCTCTTTAAGAATGAGTTCTGTTTTAGCAAGAGCTTTTGTGGATATTAATCCACTTCTATAATCACTGATCTGAGGGAGTGGACTGATTCCCACAAAGGCTTGTGCTCAAATATAAATCAGTCTTAAAGTGGCTGCTAGGTTCCCTTTTTCTCTTCCTCTCACTTTTCCCTTACACTACACAGACAAGCACTTCAGTGAGTGGAAATTTCATTTTCAAAAGGAAGAGTTGCTGCTGCCAGTGCTCCACCATGTCTCCTCCTTCCTTTTCTGTCTTACTCAAGGAAATACTGAGGGAAGGAGGGAGGGATGGAGGAGAAGAAATCGGCTTTAGTTGATGTGTGTTGTGAGTATCTGCTGCTCAATTTGTGTTCCTCACAGCCCATTCCTTCTCTTTTGTGGTGCTTCAGTGAGGGAAGAGAGTGAGCAGCTATCAATTTATCCCTTATTTTGTGCACCAGATGGTGGAGAGCACCCCCCGTTTTGCTCTGCCACTGTGCAATAATAGAAAGCAGCAGTAGCGTAAATTTCAGTGTCTTGATGTAGTATCTGTATTAATAAGTAATTAATAGGTCCAGGTGATAAAATCAGATCAAATATCAGATCTTTACATTTTCTTCTTAAATAATTGTAATACATATGCAGAATTGAATAATATAGTTTTTTCTGATTTATGTAATTAATTGTGAACTGAGCCATAATTGGAAAGTTTGTTGCACCAATATGGACTTTTAAATCCTATGTACCAGTAATCAATCCTGTGATTGTTCTAGGTAATCATGCCACATTCCATCAGTACAATAATCTTTGATGTGTCACCAAGACTCTGAGGTGCCACTGATTATAGTAATATGAACAAAAGGCCAGTGATGTATTAAACACAACAAAGTATCTTATCTCAGCTTAAAAGCTAGTTTTTCTAGATGCTTGATATAATTTTATTTATTTATAGCCTGTGTTAAAAGATTTCATAGAAAGTACAGAGAATAAAATAACATTAGTAAATTTAAAGCAATTTAAGCAGGTAAGTTTGCCTTTTTTTTCAAAGGATGCATTTTATGGCACCATAACGTGCCTTCATGCAGCTTCTTGTATCTTGTTTCACAGATCAAATTTACATAGTAGATGCCTTAAGTCAGAGGTGGGAAATCTCAGGATCCAGGACTGAATGTGGCTTTTGTGAGGCCCAGTCTGGCCCTCTGCAGATGGCCACACTCTCTTTCCCATGATACCATTGTTTGATGGTTTCTCAGCTTTCGTACATCTCCCCCGCCCCCCCGCATTTCTGAAAGGTTGAAATAGTTCTCTTTGGGTTTCATTAATGACAGTAAGAGCTTTAAGCTAAAATACTCTGGTATTTTTTTAACCCTTTTTTTTTTTTTGTCATTGGATTTAGATGTGCCTATAATGGATGGGGGATTCTGGGAGCTGTTATTGTTGTGTGCCTTCAAGTCATTTCCAACTTATGGCAATCCTAAGACAAACCTGTCATGGGGTTTTCTGGATGTTGAGAGTGTCTGATGTGCCCAGGGTCATTCAGTGGTTTTCCATGGCTGAGCAGGGAATCAAACTATGGTTTCCAAGGTCACAGTCCAGTGCTTAAACCACCATACCACACTTGTAGTAAAATAATAACAATCTGCTCCCTGAACGCTAACTTCCTAAGTGCTTTCTTAGATTAATGTTTGGTAAGAATGGCAAACATTGTAGTTTGAGAGTGTTGTGATGACTAAACTGTCTTGCCAAGATTAAATGTTCAGCATACCATACAAGCATTTTTTTCTGCTTACCATATACAGCTTGAATTTAATCTTAGATGCACATTAGGAGCACTGGTATTTGTCTTAAAGCATCCAAGATTTCACTTAGCACCAGGAGGGCTACTGTCTAGAATGTTTATCTTAAATAATAAGATTTTCAATTACTAATAGCTATATTTCATCTAAGAGAAAACTTTTTATTTTGGATCTGACTGGCCTGCAAAACATGTCGTTAAAGAATTTAATTGGTTCATTCTGTATGTTTACATTCATTCAGATAATAGTAATTCTGCATGTAAAGAAGGTGTGTGAATGTTTTATCATTAGAAACCCTTCAGATCTTTCATTAGTAAGAATCAGCACAGTGAATGTTTCACGTGCACAAGGGAAATATACTGGGAAATTCTAAAAAGTTTTAACTAGGACTAATGAGAGTCTACTCAGAAATATTCCCCACTGGATTGAGTGACACTTGCTCCCAGGTAA